>JAODAL010042333.1:0-34936 GCA_025379985.1 Phyllomedusa bahiana | reverse complement strand
ATTTTTTTTTTTTAATGAAAAATTTAATAAAGCATCAAGATTTTTTAAACTCTTCAGCGGTGGATATTGTAGCGGTTTCCTGCATTCTTTCTGCATATCTAAAGAGTTAAAGTTCAGATGCATTTTGTTAATTGCTTTCAGGAAGTGGTTATATATTGGTTTTGTTTCTACTACAATTGTGTTACGACTAAGGGCCATTTATCTGGCCTGAAACGCGTCAACGAAATGTAGTGTTTTTTGATTTTAAAAACCCCTTTTATTTTTGTCCAATAAAGTGCGTTTTTTCAACTTACCAATTTTCTCTAATTTACCCCCAGCACGAGTGCTGAAACTCCTTGTTCATACAAGTTGTTGGTGTGCCTGGGCAGGAAGCACAGTCACCCAGTGGGCCATAAAGGACATGTACTGACCCTGACCGTAGTTACAGCTCCAGACATCAGCGCTACCGTGCACCTTGGAACAAACCGATAAGCTCAAGGACTGGCCCACCTTCTGTTCTACATATTTATGAAGTGCTGGTACTGCCTTTTTGGAAAAGAAATTACGGCTTGGAACTCTCCATCTCGGCTTGGCACAAGCCATTAGTTCTCTGAAAGGTGCAGAGTCCATCATTTGGTAAGGGAGGGACTGCTGTACCAACAACTTGGACAGGAGCACGGTCAGTTTCTGCACCTTAGGATGGTTGGACGCATACTGTTGTCTCTTTGCAATCGCCTCGCTGAACGATTGCTGGCACCATGAGTAGCGAGGAGCAGGAGCATCTGGACCGGGAGATGATGGCAAAGAGAAACAGCTTCCTTCTGCAGAGGTGATGGAGCCTTGACTGGCTGCAATGGCATGCGTACCACTGGGCGCTGCTGCTGCGGCGGCGGATGGACCACCACATCTGAGCCACGTTTCTCCCAGCCCACCGGATGGTGACGCTGCATGTGTTGACGCAGGGCCGTGGTGCCAACGTTAGCTCCCTGGCCACGCTTCACTTTCTGCCCACAGATTCTACATATACCCATATTCGGCTCCACCGGTCTCTTGGCAAAGAACTGCCACACCGCCGAGTAGCTGATTTTACCGCCAACGCTCCGCACTGAGTGACTACTACCACCGCTGCCTCGCTGAGCCCCCGTGCAGCTACTTTCTTGGACCTGCGAAGCGGGTTTTCTACCCCGTGGCCGCTTTGCTCCCAACCTCACACTGCTGCTACCCTTGTGACTCACGGCCACACAACCCACTTGCTGGCTGCGCCGCTGCCTGACGCGCAAGCTGACGCCCTCTTCTGCTGACGATGATAAAGCCCTTGCTTCACCCGGCTCCCAAGTGCGGTCGGCTACATCATCATCGATTTGTGTTTCATCGTCACTGCTGTCGTCATCACCGATCTTGGTATGCAGAGGCTGACCCCTCACAACATGACCTCCCATGCCACTCTCCACATCTATACTTTGCCGCCTACTGCAAGAAGCAGGGGATATTGGCCCCATTTCTTCGCTGCCAAGTAGCTGCTGGCTGCCCTCCTCAAATTGTTCATCCTCGCTATATAGTGGCGCTGAGCCCAGACCACATAGTAGATCTCTGGCTGAGGGAACCGGATGGGACAGAGGCGGGTTGAGGACAGGTGAGGGCCGCTGAACCGCTCCTGGGCCATGCCAACTAAGCGTTGAGTATGACGGTCCCACCGACTCTTGGCTGGGGTTGTCAGATTTCCTCTGTGAGGAATTGTATGACCTAGTCAACCAATCAAGAACCCTTGGGTTGCTGGCCAACGCACGGCCGCTAGATGACAGGGGCAGTTGTGGGCTCACCGAGTGACCCCTGCTGCGACATCCCCATGCTGTGCTGCAACCTGGGCCTGGAATGTTTGTGCCTCTGCCACTCGCAGGTGAAGAGCCTGCCACCTCTCTGTCTGACATACTGTTTGTTCTAAAATGTACAGACACTGTTTGATGAAGATATCTGTATATGATAAATACACACCTTGTATTTGACTCCAAATGAACCCAGTAACAAGCTTGGGTAACCTTGGATATAAATTGCGCTCCACAAATGGCCAGGAAAAATTTACTTGTATGTGCCGTTTAAAAACACTGTGTATTTTACTGAATATAAAAGCACAAACAGGCTTAATTAACCTTCAGTAATGAATTATGCTACAGGCAAATTTGCTTCTTTGGCAGTGAAAAAGAAAGTTTCTTTTAGTGACCACAACAAGAACAACGCTTAATTAACCCCTGTTTGTTAATTGTGCAAAAGAAATGAGCAACCAAAAAATTACCAGCTTTGTAGCGTGTTAAAATGGCGTGTATTTTACGGTACACAACAACAGAAAAACTTGTAATTAACCTTCGGTTATGAATTATGCTACAGGCAAATTTGCTTCTTTGGCGGTGAAAAAGAACGTTTCTTTTACTAAGTTCAACTGCAGAAAAATACTTAGTTAACCCTTGGATGTAAATTTGTGCAAAAGAAATGTGCTGCCAAAAATTACCAGCTTTGTAGCGTGTTAAAACGGCGTGTATTTTACGGAACACAACAACAGAAAAACTTGTAATTAACCTTCGGTTATGAATTATGCTACAGGCAAATTTGCTTCTTGGCGGTGAAAAAGAACGTTTCTTTTAGTGACCACAACAGCAGAACAACGCTTAATTAACCCTGGATGTAAATTGCGCAAAAGAAATGTGCTTCCAAAAATTACCAGCTTTGTAGCGTGTTACTATGGCATGTATTTTACGGAACACAATAACAGAAAAACTTGTAATTAACCTTCAGTTATGAATTATGCAACATGCAAATTTGCTTCTTTGGCGGTGAAAATGAACGTTTCTTTTAGTGACCACAACAGCAGAACAACGCTTAATTAACCCCTGGATGTAAATTGCGCAAAAGACATGAGCAACCAAAAATTACCAGCTTTGTATCATGTTTAAATGGCGTGTATTTTACAGTACACAACAACAGAGAAACTTGTAATTAACCTTCGGTTATGAATTATGCTACAGGCAAATTTGCTTCTTTGGCGGTGAAAAAGAACGTTTCTTTGAGTGACCACAAAAGCAGAACAACGCCTAATTAACCCCTGGATGTAAATTGCGCAAAAGAAATATGCTGCCAAAAATTACCAGCTTTGTAGCGTGTTAAAATGGCGTGTATTTTACGGTACACAACAACAGAAAAACTTGTAATTAACCTTCGGTTATGAATTATGCTACAGGCAAATTTGCTTCTTTGGCGGTGAAAAAGAATGTTTCTTTTAGTAACCACAACAGCAGAACAACGCTTAATTAACCCCTGGATGTAAATTGCGCAAAAGAAATGAGCAACCAAAAATTACCAGCTTTGTAGCGTGTTAAAATGGCGTGTATTTTACGGTACACAACAACAGAAAAACTTGTAATTAACCTTCGGTTATGAATTATGCTACAGGCAAATTTGCTTCTTTGGCGGTGAAAAAGAACGTTTCTTTTAGTAACCACAACAGCAGAACAACGCTTAATTAACCCCTGGATGTAAATTGCGCAAAAGAAATGAGCAACCAAAAATTAAGTGGTATTTGGATTGTAAAAACGCTGTTTCTTTAAATGAATAAAACAGGAACAGGCTTAGATAACCCTTGGATATTCAATGTGCTGTGAGCAGATAGCATGAAAATGTATATGCAGCTGCATTGGACGCACACTGGACTTCAGTTCCAATACCCCACAAAATCAGAATTAGAACGTAAGAGAAACAGTCTCTGAGACAAGCTGTGACACTCCCCAAAAATCGCTGTATAAAAATAAGTTCTTTAGAATCAGCTATCATAAGCAGCCGCGGCAGCACCTTCCCTACTCAGTACAGTGAGAGTGGAATGAGCTCCCAGCATCGCCCGGACTTATATAGTGCGGTGACGTCACAGAATCCCGCCGGTCTCTGATTGGCTTCATCTCTGCACATGTCATGTAGGCTATGCCTTTCTTCCTCCCAGAGTTCTTTGCCCCATGTAACGCCATGTGCATGCAGCCATGTTATCAATCAAAAGCACGCTTCGTTCCCGCGAAGTACCCCAAACTTCGACTTCGTTCAGAACCGAAGTTTTCCTGAAATGCTAAACAAAGTCCACTTCGTTAGAATCAATTCTCCCATCTCTAGTAGCGACCTGAGGGTCCCCGCAGTGAAGTCCGTCCCGCTTTGCGGCGGGCTCCGGTGAAGACCAGGGGCTCCTTTGACTCTGCTCCCTGGTGTGGTCTCCATATACTATCTTACCTGCTGTGATCACAGAGGATCCACACCCGGACTTTCTTTTTCACAATGTGTGAATTACTGGGCATGATCCCTTTTATTGAGCTAGAATAAGTGGCTTGGACCTTGTTCAGCCTGAACGCCATTCTTTTAATTGCAATTAAAATATTAGTATAATAAAAATTATATTTATTTACATAAATTATAGCATATATGTCAGTGGTGTGGATCCACTGTGATCACCGCAGGCGAGATGGTATATGGAGATCCACGCCAGGGAGCAGAGTCTAAGGGGCCCCCGGTCTTCACCAGAGCCTGCCGTGGCTACCCGCGGTGACAGCCGAGGTGTAGGACAGGAACACAGGCACAGAAGCGTAGTAGACAGGTGCATCCGGAAAACATATGCAGAGCAGGTTTCAGCAGGAATAAACGTACACTTCAGCAGGAATACAGCAGGATACAGAACAAGTGCAACATCAGGATATAGAAGGTACTGGACAGGTGCAGAGACAGCAGACAGATAGTCAGGAGCTCTGGTGGACTGCAGGAACTGGACCAGCATCACAGGGGTTAAGTCTCGAACAACAGACCTGAGATGCTGGCAGGAGCTCAGATGGAACCTCTCAGCATGAGTCACAACACAAACTGCATTGGACTGACCCCGAGCAAAGAACATGAACTTCCTCTTATAGCCAGGGGTCACAGGTCAAGAGGAAGGAGATCAGGACAGAGAACCTATAAAGGGCAGGAAGCTGCTGCACGCGTGCCCTCGGAGGTGCAGTGCATGTAGAGGACCCCAGGAAGCAGGAGCAACAGGACAGGCACGTATACAGCAGAACACAGGCTGCCAGGACCCCTGCACAGGGAGCCCCAGCAGAGATATGGCAGGCACGGACACGCTGACAGTCCAAGGCAGGGACCGCAGCATAAACCGTGACAATATAATTATTATATATATTATATAGTGCCAACATATTCTCCAACACTTTACAATACAGAAGTTACAGGTACAAACAAAACCTAACATTACATAGAAACAATCCTATTAACAAGTCAAACAAGAAGAGTGATGGCCCAGCTCACAAGATCTTACAATCTACATGGAAGTAGGGATGAGGCAAAAGTGTAAAGTGTTTACAGTGGTCTAACTATCATCCATAAATATGGGGGAGTACACATATAATTTGATGAACCTACTTCTCTGACAGTCTATCTTCATAAAGATAAGTGCTTGAGTTCAGGAATGTGTCAGAAATGTGTGTAAATGAAGGACTGGTATGCAATTAGGGAACTTGGTGAGCCTGCCCAAGAAGTTGTAAATTTGGGCATGCTTTAATATTATGAATGTTGTGAATTAATCTGGATGTATAGGGTAGCACATTCCAGAGAACCAGTGCAACGTGTGAAGTCTTGTAGGCGGGAGAGGAAGGTTCAGATGATAGAGGTATTTAATAAAAGATCACCAGCAGAAAAAAGAGACCGGGTAGGGTGGTAGACAGAGATAAGGGAGAAGATGCAAGAGGGGTGCAGCGCTGTTGAGAGCTTAATGGATTAGAGTTTATGTTGTATTCTGTAGTGAATGGGCAACCAGTGCAGTGACTGACACAGGTTAGAGGCATCAGTAGAGTGGCTTTAACCCTTAACGACCTTGGGCTATGGTACGTCCCAGTGCCGCTAAGGGGCTTTGCAGGGGGATCGCTCCGCGACCCCCCCGCACAGCCGCCGGGTGTTAGCGGCAAATCGCCGCTAACACCCGGCAGTAACAGCGCCGGCGGGTGGCTCCGCCCGCTGCCGCTGTTTTACCCATCAGGCGCCGCGGCTAAGATGGCCGCGGCGTCTGAATTAACGCCGATCGGTGCCGCGCACCGATCGGTGCGGTGATCGGCATAAGCGCAGCTATGCTGCGCCGATCTGATCACCGGGCATTGTGGTGGGGAGCCTGAAGGCTCCCGTCACTTACCCTGGCCGGTTTGCCCCACTTCCGTCCGCAGACAGGAGTGGGGAAACCGCCATCTTTGTACACCCTAATGCATTGCCTATGCAATGCATTAGGTTGTATTAACAATCGCGCCACCTAGTGGTCAAGTACCACAGGTGGCCTCAATGTTACAGTAAAAAAAAAAAAAATAAAGTTTTAAAGTACAAAAAAAAAAAGTTTAAAAGTTCAAATCACCCCCTTTCCCCATTTTACAAATAAAATCATTAAAATAATAAAAAAATTACACATATTTGGTATCGCCGCGTCCGAAAAAGTCAGATCTATAAAAATATAACATCATTTATCCCGTACGCTGAACACCGTAGAAGAAAAAAAAATCCAAACGCCAAAATTGCGTTTTTTGGTCATTTTACGTCACTCAAAAATGGAATAAAAATGATCAAAAAAGTCGCATGCATTCCAAACTGCTAGCGATAAAAAGTACACTTCAGCCCGCAAATAATGCCCCCTCACTGACATCCGTAGGTGTTAGTACAAAAAAGTTATTGGTCGCACAAAATGGCGCTGTGGCGCAAATTTCAAAAATAGAAAATGTTTGGAATTTTTGTACGGTACCAAAACATAACGGAAACCCTACATGTTTGATATTGCCGGATGCGTAACAACCTGAAGAATACAGATAACACATTATATTTACCAAAGATTGAACGCCGTAAAAGCAAAACCCCCGCAAACATGGCGAAAATACATTTTTTTTCACAATTTGTCCCACTTAGAATTTTTTTGCGGTTTCCCAGTATATTCTATAGTATAGTGAATAACACCATTAGAAATTACATCTTGTCCCGCAAAATAAAAGCCCTCATGTGTCTATATAGGTGGAAAAATAAAGAAGTTATGGCTTTCAGAAGGCGAGGAGGGAAAAAACGAACGTGTCACCCAAAAAAAACGCCCGGTCCTTAAGGGGTTAAAGAAAAATGAGCCGGGCAGCAGCATTGAGGAAAGATAGGAGATTGTAGATTTTAGAGATGGGAAGACTGATTAGCAATGAATTACAGTAGTCAAGACAATAATAATAATCTTTATTTATATAGCGCCAACATATTCTGCAGCACTTTACAATTTAGAGGGTATAAGACAAGGAGAGCAAACTTTACATAGTAAAAAGCTACTTACAGATCAGACACAAGGTATGAGGGCCCTGCTCCTAAGAGCTTACAATCTATTAGGGTATGTGACTGAGACAAAGGGTGAGAAGTGCTCAATTTACAATGGTCTAGTCATGTTACATAAATATGGGGTAGTGTACACAAAAAGTAGATGAACCTGCCACCCAGACCACACAACTATATACATATAAGTGCCTGTGAATGCCCAAGTCCAGAAAGTGATGAATGAGTATGACATAAATTAGGGGGCTTAATGATTAGGGATCTTGGTAGGCCTGCCTAAGAAAATGAGTTTTCAGAGCGCACTTGAAACTATGAAGGTTGTGAGTGTGCCTGATCATATGGGGTAACATGTTCCAGAGAACTGGAGCAGCACGTGCAAAATCTGGGAGACGGGCATGGGAGGTTTGGATGAGAGAGGCATGTAGTCTAAGATCATGAGCAGAGCGGAGAGACTGGGTAGGGTGGTAGACAGAGATAAGGGAGGAGATGTAGGGGGTGCAGCACTGTGGAGAGCTTTATGGGTGAGAGTGCAGAGTTTATGTTGTATCCTGTACTGAATGGGCAACCAAGGCAGTGACTGACACAGGGTAGAGGCATCAGTATAGTGGCTGGAAAGAAAGACAAGCATGGCTGCTGCATTCAGGATAGATTGGAGAGGGGAGAGTTTGCAGAGAGGGAGATCAATAAGTAAGGTGTTACAGTAGTGAAGACGAGAAAGAATAAGAGCAACAGTAAGAGTCTGGGTGGTTTCCACAGTGAGAAAAGGATGGATTTAACATATTGTTAAACTGCATGGATCACCTGAGAATATTGTTTCTGACAGAGGGGTTCAGTTCATTTCCTGATACACCCTGTCTTTGTCCTCTGTCTTCCAGAGAGGGTAAATCAAACGATAACACAAAAACTCCATTGTTAGGTCTCTGATCAGCAGCCAGACTGGATAAAATACTTACCTTTGACAGAAATTGCTATTAATAAACAGGATAGTAGCTCATCTGGTATCTCACCATTTTACTGCAATTATGGTTTTCATTGGAGGCATGTGTCATTCTCCAGTGCTACTTCTGATCACAGCGGGGTGGATGTTATTGTCAATGATTTGTGCACAGTCTGGGCAAGTTCAGAAGAACATAATTAATGTCCAGAACATCTAAAAGAGGAATTGTGATAGATGGCGTCTTTGTTCTAGAGGGTTTGCAGTTGGGGATAAGGTATGGTTGTCCACCCAAAATCTTCATTTAAATGTTCCCTCTGGTAAACTTGCTCTGTGATTTGTGGGTCCGTATGTGGTTTAAGAGGTGGTTAATCCGGTGGCATATCGTCTAAAGTTACCTTGTTGTCTTCACATACATAATATGTTTCATCACTCTCTCCTGAAAAGACACATACCGTCCCTGACTTCGTCCTCTGAACCCCCTCCTCCAACCTTAGATTCCCGCAGCGTTCAGAGGTCTGTGCAATACTTGGTTCACTGGAAGGGATTTGGTCCTGCGGAGAGGTCGGGGGTTCTGGCTAGATCCCTCCATGCCGCGTCCTTGATCAAGGAGTTCCACCACTCACACCCAGATAAACCCAGACCAGGGAAGGATCCACTGGCCCCTCCTAAAAGGGGAGGTACTGTCAGCACGTGACAACAGACTTGTGTTTTGTAGCAATACAGGGGAGATGTCACAGCAAAAGGTGTACAATTGAGTTTCATCAACGTAGAGATGGTACTGAAAACCAAATAAACTGATAGTTTGTCCAATGGGAGCCAATTAGAGTGAAGAGAACCTAGAACTGTTCCTGGATGAAACCTGACAGCAAGAGGAAGAGGAAAAGAAGTAGAACCAGTGAATTTGATATTAAATGAGCAGTCAAAGAGTTAGGATGAGAACCACGAGAGAACATCGTCTGAGGAAAAGTTGGTGACCTATAATGTCAAACACTGCAAAGAGATCCAGAAGAAAGAACAAAGAGTAGTTTCCATGAGATTTACCAAAATGTTTTAAATACATACTGTAAGTAGCCCGATGAAGGCATTACAGCTTTGTTACAATTTAGAGACTTATCGCCAAAATTCTCTATGCCAAGACAAAAGTTGATGAGGGTAAAGAATTGGATTTTGTAATCATTTTTTTTTAAGACCTGAGTGCTATCCCATCAACAGATGCCAAAGCAGCACCCATGCAGTTTTTCTGCTGGCAGAAGACTCAGTTGTATCCATGGCCCAAGGATGTTGGTATATTTTAACACTATGGTAGATAAGTCCTGCCTATCGGAAGTTGATCTTGAGCTCGGTGCCCCGAATGAGATATCAGTATCTATGTCCTTGGCACCTATATACTATATATAGTTGCGAGCCAAAATATCACAAGAATTGGCATTCAAGTAGAATTGGGAGCACTCTATTAATAAGCATAGAGAATCTTCACACATAAATTTTCAACATCTTTATTTTTCTGTTACCAATTAATAAAAATCTTGATTCTAATTTTTTGGGCTTTGCAATTCGCATTACGTATTTGAGCATAATTTCATGATAATGGATTGCATTCACAGTACGTTTCAGCCTTATTATGGACCTTTTTCAACAGATTTTCAACGGTTCTTATCCAACTATTTATGAGACCGCCATCTCGTAGTACGCTGCCAAATTCAGGACAGATTTTTATCTCTGGGTGTCAGCCGTGTGCATTCTGGATTAAATTCAATGTGAAAATTCACAAAATAAATTCACATGCTACAGCTTTTAAAATTCACACCTCAGGTTGATTTCCATGTGGATCTCATCCACGTATCTAGAACTATAATTTGAATATGGACTGCGGCTGTGCAATTCCAAATTTACAGCAAAACCACCATGTGCAAATACTGCCCTACTAATCAGTCATATTCTGCGCCCTCCTAAGCAAAGATATTTGAAACACACAATGGGACAGATTTATTAATACTTAGGGCGACATGTATGAACGGGCTTTTCGCCTGTTTTTAGGAGTATACTGCGCCTCCCGGCCCGAATACCCCTGTCAGACGCAGAGATGCAGTGTTAGGCGCAGCGTTCGCCACTTTCAGCTGCGCCCCGCATGAAGGGGCGGGCAATGTGCGCGGTGTGGGTGCGGTGTAGGCGTTCCGGGGTGGGACGCGGCGCGCTCGAAAACCCCGAGGCATGTACGATCGCGGCTCACCAAAGAGCGGCGCAATGCAGCGCTCGGCAGCTATGACAAGCAGACCTAGTTTATCAAGAATTAGGATATTGGAAATTGCCGGGAAATACAGTAATTCAAAATTCTGGTAAAGCTGTATTCTCATTGGTCGGCACAGAAACCGCCCCAAAAAAAAACATACTAGAATAGTGGAAGCGACCAGTGAACCATTAAACAACCTCATTTGGAGAACTAATTGAACCATTCAGAAACTGACCAAAGGCGGGACAGTCCAAAATACAGTAAAAATGCAGAAAAGAGCTGATTGGCTGAGCTAGCGAGGGCTTGGCTATCTCGGCCAATCAGAATAGGAGCGACAGGGACCCATTATAGCCTATGGAGAAGTTTAAACCAATCAAAATCAAAGGCGGGACAGTTCAAAATACAGTAAAAATACAGAAAAGAGCTGATTGCTGAGCTAGCGGTGGCTTGCCTATCCCGGCCAATCAGTGCGCGAGCTACTTCTACCATTGTAGTCTATGGAGAGATCAGCGCTATGCAATCTCGGCGCTCAGCGCCGTGCGGCATGGAGTATGAATAAAAAACTCATTTTTATTAAGTGTAAATCATTATCAGATAAAGCGCTGAAACCTTCTCTAAAAATAAATCAGTTAAATCCCGAACAACGCGTTTGTCGCCGAGACCGGCGCTACATAAGGAATTGCAATAGAGAGAATTGCCGGGAAATACAGTAATTCAAATTGTTTAAGCTCTTCTCATTGGTCGCCATAAACCAGCCAATCAGAATAGGAGCGACAGTGGCCCATTCTAACCTATGGAGGAGAATTGACCAATCAGAATAGGAGCGACAGTGGCCCATTCTAACCTATGGAGAAAAATTGACCAATCATATTCAAAGGCGGGACAGTTCAAAAGACAGTAAAAAGGCAGAAAAGAGCTGATTGGTTGAAGCGGCGGGGGCTCGTCCAGCTTAGCCAATCAGAGCGCGAGCTACTTTCCCATAGAGTTCTATGGGAAAGGAAATGCAGAGCGAGCTCTGTTTGTGATTGGCTAAGTTAAAAGAGGCGCAGTTATTTGGACCAATGGGAGAGCGAGCGACGCTCCTATAGGTTTTCTAATGCAATCTGAAATAAAAATGTACATGGCCGAAATCAAATGATAAGACTACAGAAGTTGTCCCGATGTGTATATAAAATGAATAATAATCTGGGGGTAATGAAAAAAAAATATTACATCAATAAAATCAGGTTTATTTCTTTATTTTCGTTACACCCATACTATTGATCCTTGGCTAACGAAAATAAAGAAATAAACCTGATTTTATTGAATTAATAATTTTTTATATTTACCCCCATATTATTATTCACTTTATATACACATCGGGACAACTTCGGCAGTATTATCATTTGATTTCGGCCATGTACAGTTTTATTTCAGATTGCATTAGAAAACCCATAGGAGCGTCGCTCGCTCTCCCATTGGTCCAAATAACTGCGCCTCTTTTAACTTAGCCAATCACAAACAGAGCTCGCTCTGCATTTCTTTTCCCATAGAACTCTATGAGAAAGTAGCTCGCGCTCTGATTGGCTAAGCTGGACGAGCCCCGCTGCTTCAACCAATCAGCTCTTTTCTGCCTTTTTACTGTCTTTTGAACTGTCCCGCCTTTGAACATGATTGGTCAATTTTTCTCCATAGGTTAGAATGGGCCACTGTCGATCCTATTCTGATTGGTCAATTCTCCTCCATAGGTTAGAATGGACCAATGTCGCTCCTATTCTGATTGGCTGGTTTATGGCGACCAATGAGAAGAACTTAAACAATTTGAATTACTGTATTTCCCGGCAAGTCTCTCTATTGTAATTCCTTATGTAGCGTCGGTCTCGGCGACAAACTCGTTGTTAGGGATTTAACTGATTTATTTTTAGAGAAGGTTTCAGTGCTTTATCTGATAATGATTTACACTTAATAAAAATGTTTTTTTTATTCATACTCCATGCCGCACGGCGCTGAGCACAGAGATTTCAGAGCGCCCATCTCTCCATAGACTATAATGGGAGAAGTAGCTCGCGCTCTGATTTGCTGGGATAAACAAGCCACCGCTAGCTCAGCCAATCAGCTCTTTTCTGTATTTTTACTGTCTTTTGATTGGTCAAAACGTCTCCATAGCTTATAATGGGTCTTTGTCGCTCCTATTCTGATTGGTCAATTCTCCTCCATAGCTTAAAATGGGTCTTTGTCGCTCCTATTCTGATTGGCTGGTTTATGCCGACCAATGAGAATAGCTTACAGAATTTGAATTATTCGGGATTTAATTGATTTATGTTTATAGAAGATTTCAGCTCTTTTTCAGAGAATATTTTACACTTAATAAAAATGATTTTTTTATTCATACTCTATACCGCACGGCGCTGAGAGCCGAGATTTCATTGCGCCGATCTCTCCATAGACTACATTGGCAGAAGTAGCTCACACTCTGATTGGCTGCGATAGCCAAGCCACCGCTAGCTCAACCAATCAGCTCTTTTCAGCATTTTTACTGTATTTTGAACTGTCCCGCCTTTGATTTGGATTGGTTCTAACTTCTCCATAGGCTATAATGGGTCCCTGTTGCTCCTATTCTGATTGGCAAGATAGCCAAGCCCCCGCTAGCTCAGCCAATCAGCTCTTTTCTGCATTTTTACTGTAGTTTGCACTGCCCCGCCCTTGACTCTGATTGGTCAATAGTTCTCCATAGGTTTCAATGGTTCACTGTCGCTCCTATTCTGATTGGCCGGTTTCTGCCGACCAATGAGAATAGCTTTCAGAATTTGAATTACTGTATTTCCCGGCAATTTCCAATATCCTAATTCTTGATGTAGCGCTGTTCTAGATTTTTGGAAAGTGATTTTTTTATGTATTTTTTATTTTTGAGGTTTGAGCTCTTTTTCTGAGAATGTTTTCCGCCTTTATAAAGGCGATTTTTTTATTCATACTCCGCACGGACATCTTTAATGATTTCTCGCTGTTCTCCAGCCTGTCTTGCATCGGAATACATGTGAGGCGCAGTCCCGCACAGCGCCCATGTCCCCGCACTGCGCCCATGTCCCCGCACTGTGCCCCACACACTGGCGAGGCGCAGGGAACTTTTCCCCGCATGTATGAGCGCACCTCCTCGGACGGCAAATCTTAGGCGCAGCGCCGCACTGCGCCTAAGTCCCGCACTGCGCCCCCCACACTGGCGAGGCGCGGCAGACTTTTCCCCGCATGTATGAGTGCACTACCTCGGGCGGCGAATCATAGGCGCAGCGCCGCACTGCGCCTAAGTCCCGCACTGCGCCTCAAACACTGGCGAGGCGCGGCGGACTTTACATAGGATGTATGAGCGCGCCCCAGTGCCGACATAAATCAGGCGCAGATTTCGCCGGAAAACCGGCGGAAAGGTGCGCCCCGACGTGGCGAGATTCATACATGTCGCCCTAAGTGTAAACATAGACTAAACAATCTTATTAAGTACAACATTTATCGTAGCATTGATAAAGCTGGTGCAGATTTAGGCTGTCTAGTCTTAGTTTACACCTTCTTTTAGTTGGCTTACTATATGCCACAAAAATATTAAGTGGCATGCTAAGTCACGCCCTCTTTCCGTGAAACCATGTCCCTATAACCAATATCATGTTTTGCCCAGCGAGTCTCTGAAGTGTGTAGAAACTGACTAAAACACATAATAAATGTGGTGTAAAGCATGTACCCCAGTATTGCAATTGCTATAATAAATGTTCCCTAATATTTATTAACTATTATTAATCAGTCATATTGAAAAAGAGTACTTGTTTAGTCTTGACATTTTTATACTAATATAGTTGTATTGGCTAAGAACCCACTTAAAACTCTATACTTTTATAACCTTTACTCCTGAAAGAACATGGAAGCTAGATATTACGTAATAGCTTACCACAGTCCCAATTTGCATAACCACACCTATCATTTACATAATGACACTCAGAAAAATAGTACAAACTAGACAGCTATGCTGCTTTTTACCTTTTAAGACATTATAGTCCCAACACATATTTTTAGGGTAATATTCCCGAGTCTAAGATGTGCATAGACATTAGCTGCAACATGAAGAATGACGTTGAAATTCTATCAAACTAACTACCATTTTCTTTTTCATAATGAAGTTGCTTAATTTAGGTACAAATTACATTGAGTTTCATAGCCATTTATATGAAATGGCATTTGCCCTATTTCTCATTATTAAAGGGCTGTTCCAACAAAGGAAAATCCACTTCACAGGTCGACTTTCAGCTATTTACGAGTAGACTATGCATGAGGATGTCCTTGGCGCTTGCAGCTGGGAGGATGGCCGCAGGCACCGCCCTTCACATTCTCATTCACACTCGTAGCTAGCTACAAGCTGGCCTGGAAGTTTCTTCCTTTAAGTCTATTACGGATGCTTATTAACTACCCACAGAGCTAGATTTGTACACTGATAAAATGATTAAATTTCAGATTTCTTTTTACAATTGTCAGATCAGTTAACAAGTTGATATTTCATCTTCAGACTTCAAATCCACATTTTCATGTTTTCGACAGTTTCAGCAGAAGCATGTGTTCAAGAGGCAGCTGCTAACTTCCTGGCTCCATATTATTTTATGACAAGTGGAAATGTACTTTGGGAAACATATGCTCAGACAAGTTTATTTGCAAAATGTAAGGATTGTGATCACATTTTTCTCTTCCACAAGTATATATCTAGATTTTTAGCACACCGAAGTAAGAAAATAAATGGTAAAGTCTGTCACCTGGAAACCCCTGTGGGAGCAGTGATATGACAGCATTAGCAGCATGTCAATCTGCCACAGCAGTAGAGAAAAAAAACTGTTTTTTTCTGCTTACACTACGACATGAGTCACTTTATATAGGAATAACTTTTTAATACTTTTACCTCTTGATTCAGAGACTGTTATGTCATGACATATTGGGCAACAGGTAGGAAAGGGATTTTTGTCTTTTTCTGGTGTAAAATAAGCCAAAGGTGAGAGGTACACCTAAATAGCTAATTTATGGTGTGTCGAATGAACATGTTTGGTGCATTATGCATCAGACTCGACACTTTGTAATGCGCCAAACATGTGGGGGAGTTCTGGGCTCATGTCGCACCACACTCGTAATATTAGACACATTTATGAATATGACTTGGAAAAACTAGGTGCATTACTGCTGGAACAGGCAGATCTATTTCAATATGGTCTGCCTGAGCCTGAGTTGTCGTAGCGGAACTGGATTTGCCGATAGGGCAAAAAATGTGCCTTATTTCTCAACTTATAACAGTAAAATAAAAAGTAATTTATGATATGTCATGATCATGCCCGACAGATCCCCAGCTTCGAGTTCTGGTCGCCGGCAACGGCCGTTGCGACGGAAACCGTGGTTTTTAACATAATACTTCGTATTCTTAGTTACCAGTGTGAACTGAGTCTTTCCTTCCCTGTGTGTTAATTGATGACTGGCCAACGCCCGTGGCCAGGAATCCTCCAGCACCCTTTTAGTTAAACTGTGTTCCTCTTTGATTGACAGCTTTGTGTCCCTAGCCGACTTTGTGTTCTTTCCACCTATCACCTCTGTTCTTTGTTCACCAGTTCCCTATATAAGGATTCCCTTACCTGTCCCCTGTGCCTGTTATATTGGGTCTTTCTTATATCTTGTGCTTGCTGTTCTCTTTGGAATTTCTGGTTACCTGACTTTGCTTGGCTTTGGACTATTCTTCTCTTCCTGATTTTGTACTGCATTGCCCGACAGTTACCGACTTGGCTCGTCTTACGTTTTTCTCTCTGTCTCCCGATTTGGTACTGCGCTGCCTGCTTGCTGCCAACCTTGCTTGTCTGACGTTTGTCTATTGTGTTTTTTATTTGTTTGTCTGTGTCTTGTGTTCTCACGTATTCAGTGTAGTTTTGAGTCTTCTGGTTGTGGCCGACCTTTTAAGGAGTCGGGTACCCCCAAAAGGCAGGGACAGGGGTTGGGACCAGCGTCAGGGCCTCACTCTGTCTGTGTCTTCTCGTGTGTCCCTGACTGGTCCCTTACATGATAATTATCAAACTATATAAAATTATATTATATAAATGTAATAACAAATTATATAATATAAAATTAATATATAATTATATAATATATCAAAAGTATAAAAAAAAATTTTGCCTCCAAGAGTTTGGTTCACGGAGTGAAGGTAACAGAGTGTGAGTTAAAAAACCGGAGTTAAAAACAGGAGTGAAAAACTGGTAAGTAAACAAACTTAATTTATTTATTACTTTAATCTAATTAACCTTTCTTTTTTAAATCTTCATTACTGTTGCACTGGGATAATGGACAGCATTACTGGCAATTTTCACCAATGCACAATCTGCCATATGTATGCACTACTGGAGCAAGAGGTCCAGGAAATACCGCTGTGACAGATGTGAGCATGTTACTACTCTGGTAGCTCGCATTTTAGATTTAGAGAAAAACGCAACATTGAGGGCGATTGACAATAATGAGAGGAGTTTGCTTCTCACTGAGCAAACAGTGGGCTAAATGTTGGGGGTGATCTAGTAGATCAGCAGGAGGAGCCATGTAGCTGGGTTAACGAAGTTAGGGGGAGTTCTAGAGGTACCAGAAAAAGGAAAGCCACTTCTCCTCCTGAGATTCCTAGCAAAATTGCCAAGTTGGGTGATAATGCTGGGGAATCAGTCTCAGAAATGGTAGTCGTAGGGGACGTGCTCTTCCTTGCAAACGGAAGAACAACTCAACTAGTAGTCGGGGGGGATGGGACTGCAGGTAGAAAAAGACAGTTAGTAGTTATAGGGGATTCTACAATCAGGAAGACGAATAGAATAATTTGTAGCCTGGACTGCCTCAACTGAATGGTGTGCAGGGTTCGGCATGTGGTGGATTGGGTGGATAAATTACTGGGTGGGGCTGGCGATGACCCAGCTGTCTTGGTCCATGTTGGAACCAATGACAGAATACACAGTAGGTGGTGGATCCTAAAGAATAATTTTAAAGAACTAGGCTCAAAGCTGAAGGGAAGGACCTCCAAGGTTGTGTTCTCCGGAATACTGCCTGTGCCATGCGCTATGCAGGAAAGACAGCAGGAGCTCAGGGAGTTAAATGCATGGCTGAAGTCTTGGTGTAGGACAGAAGGGTTTGGGTTCTTTGAGCACTGGGCTGATTTTTCATTGGGGTACAATCTGTTTTCTACAGATAAATTGCATCTGAATGGAAGGGGGTCTGCTGTGCTGGGGGAGAGAATTCTAGAAGGGGTGCGGGAGTATTTAAACTAGGGATGAGGAGGGAGGACAATCTAGAAAATGTAGGAGTTGAGAGGTTAGAGAGTGGGCAGACTATATCTGCGGGTGGAGAAGTGGACTGTGGGGGGTAGACTAGCTCAGTGGATAAGGAGATCCATGTGTTACAAACCAGCATTGATTATATAGTTGCCCACAATATCTCATGTAATCTCATGCCATCTACTAACTGTATAATATATAACCCCATGCTGTCTACTAAAGGTGTAATGAATAAATCCATGTCGCCTACTAAAGGTTTAATGTATAATCCCATGCCATCTACCGAAGGAGAGATGTATAATTCCATGCCGTCATCTGAAAGGGTAACGTTTAATCCCATGCTGTGTACTGAACGGGTAATGTATGATCCAGTGCCATCTAATGAAAATGTTAGATATAATCCCAGACCGTTGACGGAAAGCGTAACACTGGAAGGGAACTTAAAATGTCTGTTCACAAATGCCAGATGTCGAGCAAGCAAAATGGGGGAGCTTGAGGCACTAGTTCTAGAGGAGCAGATTGATGTGGTTGGTATTGCTGAACATTCCTGGACTACTCACATGATTGGGTTGTCAACCTTCAAGATTTTAATCTATTTAGGAAGGAAAGATTGAACAGGAAGGGAGGAGGAGTGTGTCTGTATATAAGGAGTGATATGAAGGCAAATGTGAAAGAGGCAATAGAGGGTGAAGATGGTGAAGATGTGAAAACATTGTGGGTGGAAATAAAGGAGGGGTTAATGCAGAAAAAAATATTTTTGGCGTAATCTATCACTGAGGAGATAGGAGAACAGATGCATAAACAAATGGAGCGGGCAGCACAGGCGGGTACAGTGGTAATAATGAGCGACTTTAATTACCCAGATATTGACTGAGTTCACAGTTCTGCATCAACTGCAAAGGAAAGGAAGTTCCTCAATCTGTTACAGGATAATTTTATGGGACACTTTGTGGAGGATCCAACTAGATGTGATGCTCTGTTGGATCTGGTCATTTCTAACAAAGCAGAACTTGTTGGAGCAGTCACTGTTTCAGAAAATCTAGGTAACAGTGACCACAATATAATTCATTTTAGTGAAAAACTGGAAAAAGAAACAGAGTGGAAAGGCAAAAACATTTAATTTTAAAAATGACAATTTCCCCAAATTGAGGGACGCAATACAGGACATAGACTGGGAGCAGCTATTAGCAAATAGTGATGTAGAAGCCAAATGGGAGAGCTTTAAATATACTCTGGGGAAATTTATAGCAAAATGTATTCCTATGGGTAACAAGTATAGGCGATTAAAACTAAATCCAACATGGCTTCTACCTTCTGTTAAAAGGGCAATAAATAATAAAAAAGGGCATTTAAAAAATATGTCAGAGGGGTCAGCATTAGACTTTGAAAATTACAAAGAGCTTAATAAAATTTGTAAAAAAAAAAAAGTGATCAGAACAGCTAAAATACAAAATGAAAGGCAGGTGGCCAAGGACAGCAAGACAAACCCTAATACATTCTTTAAGCATATAAATTCCAAAAAGGCAAAGTCAGAACATGTAGGACCCTTAAAAAACTATAATGGGGAGCTGGTCACTGGGGATCAGGAGAAGGCAGAGCTACTAAATAGCTTCTTCAGCTCTGTATATAACAACGAGGAGAAAACAGCTGATGTGGGCGGGCTCAGTGCAGATGTTGGTGGTGTCAGTACTAATGGGAGCACTGCTAGAGATGATGGGGGCAGACCCGGTGTGGATGTAGACTGTGCCAGTACTGTTAATACATCATCTAATATAATTAATTGGCTCAGTGTAGAAATGGTCCAAGCCAAGTTAAATTAACTGAATGTGAACAATCTCCAAGCTCAGATGGCATACACCCAAAAATTCAAAGCGCTCAGTTTGGTTATCGGTGTGCCCCTGTATATGATATTTAGAGATTCTCTGGTGACTGGTATAGTGCCAGAAGACTGGCGCAAGGCAAATGTAGTTCCCATCTCCAAAAAAGGCTCCAAGTCTTGCCCAGGTACTTATACACCCGTAAGTTTAACATCTATTGTGGGAAAAAATTTTGAGGGGCTCATAAGGGACTATATACAGGAATATGTGGCAGAATACAATATTATAAGTGATTGCCAGCATGGTTTTACTAAGCACAGAAGTTGTCAGACCAACCTGATCTGCTCTTATTAAGAGGTGAGTAGAAGTCATGATAGTGGGGCAGTTGTGGATATTGTGTTTTTAGACTTTGCAAAGGCGTTTGACACTGTTCCTCGTAAGCATTTATTGGGTAAATTAGAATCCATTGGGTTAGAAATAACAGAGTGTAATTGGATTAAAAACTGGCTATCAGATCGTACTAAGAGTGGTGGTAAATGACTCCTACTCTGAGTGGTCCCCTGTGATGAGTGGTGTGCCCCAGGGCTCAGTATTGGGTCCTCTTTTATTCAATATATTCATTAATGATATAGTAGAGGGGATCAATAGCCCGATTTCTATTTTTGCAGATGACACCAAGCTATGTAGAATAGTGCAATCGATGGAAGATGCTCATAAATTGCAAGCAGACCTGGAAAAACTGAGTGTTTGGGCATCCACTTTGCAAATGTGTTTCTTTTTTTTTTTTTTAAATAAAGTTTTTATTTGTGGAAACAAAGTAAAAAAATTAGCAATTATCGATCAGTGTGTCATCAAAGGAATCATACATTGATTACATAAATTATATAACACAGATTTTTAGTATTCTTCCCAATCGACTTTGTTCCCCCCTTTTTTCTTTTTTGATTGTAATACCCCTATACCCCTTACCCAACCCACAATACCAACTTCCCAAACAGACGGTACCTCACTCCTGTAGTCGCTAAGTCCCTACGTCTAAATTCCCTAATGTGCCTCTTAGACTTTCCAGCAGATAATGTTCCGTGTATTTAAATGGATCCATAATAGCCTTGATCTCCTCGTCTCCATATTGAGTGGAAATAAATTGCTTCCACTTTTTAATGAAGTTTTTAGCATCTTTATCTACATTTCTCTCAGCCTCCAGCTTTTCCATATACAAGGCCTGTTTCAGGCTGTCCCTAAGCTCTGATATTTCCGGGACCACCGGGTGGAGCCAGTGTCGCAATATACATTTTTTCGCCGCCAGTAGTGCAACGTGAACCCCCTTTAGAGTCACTAGTGGGCCCTCCCCCTCCCCCTGGTCCATCTCCCTAGTGGTATAGTGAAAAAGTAAACCCTGTGGGTTGGCAAATGAGTTTCAATGTGGATAAATTTAAGGTTCTGCATCTGGGTACGAATAATCTGCAGGCATCATATGTCCTAGGGGGAGAAAAATTGGGAGTATCGCTTGTTGAGAAATATCTGGGCGCTTTTGTAGATCACAGACTACAGCATGCAGTGTCAATCAGCTGCCTCTAAGGCAAGCAAGATATCGGTGTGTATTAAAAGAGGCATGGACTCGCGGGACAGGGATATAATTTTACCACTGTATAAAGCATTGCGACCTCACTTGGAATATGCTGTTAAGTTCTGGGCTCCAGAATATAGAAAAGATGTAATGGAGTTAGAGAGAGTACAAAGACGAGCAACCAAACCTATAAGGGGAATGGAGCATCTTAGGTATGAGGAGAGAGTAGTAGAATTTAACTTTTTTAGTCTTGAGAAAAGATGGATCCCGGGGGACATGATTCATTTATATATATATATATATATATTATAAAAATAAAAATATACCTCAACGGAACTTATTGGTGAAAGTTTAGCTAGAGGGGGAAAAGCGTTCTTCACTGAGAACTGTAAATCTGTGGAATAGTCTGCCTGAGGAGCTAGTCGCAGCAGGAACAGTTGCGAGTTTCAAGAAAGGCTAGATAACTACCTGAAACTACAGAATATTAATACGTATGTAGCCATATAAAATTCTGGATCCTGGCTGTTGGCGGCTCTGGGGCTTGAGATGGGGTCTCCACTGGAGCAGATTTTTTCTTGCCTTGGGGTGGTTTCAGAGCTTATAAACAAGTGGGAAGGCTGGGAATTAATGTCCTTTTCTCCCTTCACCCACAATTTTCCCACCTAGTTGAACTTGATGGAACATGTCTTTTTCAACCTACAAACTATGTTAACTATGTAAAATGTATTTAAGATTAATATAATCTAAATTAATTTAAATTAATAATATAAATGATGAAACAATACAGCATCTACCTTTAAAACTTGTTCTCAATCAGGTATTTTACGGAGGTTAAAGGGTTTTTTATTTTCAGCGATTACAAACACATCACAGCGGGCTAGAAATAAAAGAAAAGGTGTTTAGAATAGTATGTCAGTGTGTAAGGATGAGAAGTGTATTTTGATGTTTACAGTTGGTTAAATTGAACCTGTCACATAGAATATTCCCTCTTGCTGAGGACAGCACAGGCTAGTGACAGACCTGCTGTTTCCAGCGCTGTACCCCTTATTCTGTAAGATGCTGTAGTTTTAGAGCATTTAATGCTCAAATCTTATTCTTGAGCAGGTGTTAGCCCCGCCCACCAAAGGCTAGCCCCGCCCATCTGGCAGTTATTCACATGTTCCTATCTATTGAAAGTAATAGGTTAATCAGTTAAGGTGGGCGGGGCAATCCCCAGGTGGGTGGGGTTTGAAAAAAAACTGACTCTTTGTTTGAATCTTTTCTGGTTGAAAACGGCAGATTTGAGCATTAAATAATCGAAAACTACAGCATCTTACAGAATAAGGGACACAGCACTGGAAACAACAGGTCTGTCACTAGCTTGTGCTGTCCTCAGCAAGGGGGCATAACCTATGTGACAGGTTCCCTTTAATTCAAAGGGTTAAGTGTTGAGACAGTGAAGCTGTCTCTGCAGCCAATAAGTGTGCAGCAGTTAAAAGGGGAAACAGTCAAACTAGATCTGCAGCCAATCGGTGTACTGCTGAGGAGAGGGGCTACAGAGTGACAGTTATAAGGAGGATGCCTGACAGGGTCTGTTGTTCTGTTTAGGGTTTAGTTTAAGCCAATTCCTTAGATTTGTAACTGAGGACAGTTCTAGCTATGTTCCAGTAAAATAGCTGATCTTCCTACCCATCAGCTGGCGGTGCATAGGACAGGCTGAGCAGTGGTATCAGCCCTACTCACAGACTTTACCAGAAAGACAAAGAGGAAGAGAGAAGTACAGGAGACTTAAAGGAGGGGATTGTGCAAAGCCCATATTAGGTACATAGTAGACAGAGAGTGTGGGCTGTCCTGAAAAGTAGTACCGAAGAGAGCAGGCCAGAACAGTTTGTCCTGAGTAGTTGTACAGAGGCCAATCGTTAAGTCCTTTAGGTGGAAGACTGGCTCAATGACTGAAAAGACGGGAGGGAGGGGGCAGAGAGAGAGCGGAAAATAAAACTAAATTGACCAGGGAGCAATTTAAGAGAGGAAGTTCAGTGTTGTACGCTATGATGAATGTGATATCCTGTGACAAGAGTGAAGTGTAACGTTCATAAGATAGGTGCTGTGAGTAAAGTCTGTAGATTCCCTGGAGTCAGTGTGTTGTCTGCTTTATTTACTGCTGGTGCATCACACCTCCACTACACACCTAGTACTTCAATAAGTACCATCTAGTAACCTGCACATAGTCTTACATTTGGAGTAGTCTGGTAGGATTCTGGATTGATGAGAAAAGACATACACGTGCAGTGGGAAATGGAGTCTCCCCACCCACAGGCATGCTGCTGAAGAAAAAGTGTTTGTGGTGATTGTGAGCACACATAGACTTGCTGTAAACATGGCCGAGGTTCAGAGAGTCGAGCCTCAGACAGCAGAAACCGAGCAGAACCGTCCAGAGGGGAAAGTAGAGATTGTACCCCCGAGAAAAGAGCTGGGCCAGGGAGCCTCTACAGGGCCGGAAGGTGTGACTGCAGCTGAACTGGAGAGACTCCACAACCTCTATCAAAGAGAACATGTCAGCTTCCGGAGGATGCCAGGCCCAAAGGATTATTGGACTGCCGGAGTGAAGCGTGTCCAGTCGGAACCGTACGAGCCAGAGGAGAGCCTTTTGGAAGCAGACAAGACAAGCTGCTGCCAATGCTGAAAAAGAATGAAAAAAAAGACTGTGACTGTACTGCAGGGTATATGGCCCAAGCTGTACCAGTGATGTGCCCTGGAGGGGAATTGGCAGCCCTATCAGAGAGTTATACCTACCAGTTATTTTATTATGTTGAGTGGGGGTTGATGCATCCATTGTCCAAGTTGGACTGAGGACCATAGAGGACTGGGTGGGGCACTGTTCCTTGTTCCAGCTCTCATTTCTCTGCTATTTAATAGTAGTACCATTGTAAATATATGTAGTTACTGGAGTGGAAGCCAGGGAAGGCTGCGGTTAAAAAGGGGGAGATGTAAAGAAGGGTAATTGTATATATTATATTATACTGCATTATATAGGGAAATGTCTAGAGTGTTATAGGATGTCCCTTACAGTATAGAAGGGGGTTAACAGTCTAGAGAGAGTAACAGTTGGGACTGTTAGGGCGAGCAGCCAACCAGGAGAGCTGAAGGGAACGGAGCTGGAGGTCAGGCAGACAGTTATAGGAGGGAGGCTGTCAGCCCCTTAGTAGTTAGAGTATAATAAGTATGTTTGGTGTATATCGTTCCAGTTGAAGCAGCAAGTTAAAGGTACCCCTGTCTATCCAGGCGCCAATAGACAGGGCAGGCCGAGGCAGAAGAGAGCAGCCTGACTCACTGCTATACCTGAGTTTGAGCAGGCCCTGACACAGAGAAAGTGGTGATCCTGAAGAGAGACAGAGTGGACCCTGAAGAGAGTCAGACAACTGAGAATTACAAGTGGGCAGTTTGGTGGACTGCCTGAAGAGTCAAGGGACCCATTGAGTGGACAGAGTGTGTCCTGTGTCGTCAGGTGCCAGCACCTTGCACAGCTAGACTGGGTCGGAACCAGAAAGGAGTTGAGAGAGTCGCCAACTGTCCAGAGAAAGAGGGTCTAAAATGTGTTTAGGTGACATGTGCCTTGCTTCATAACTATATAACGTCCACAAGAAATATATCGTGAGTAAAGCCTGAAGATCCCCAGATACTTGTGTCGTCTGCTGTCATTGATGTCGGTGCACCATCCCATCACTACATGTCTAGTACTTCACCTATCTTCCGCAATAAGTACCATCTAGTAAGCTGCACATAGTTTACAAGTGAATAGAAACCTTGGTAGTGATCTTGCACGTTGCCCCACAAGTCTCAGCAAGACCTGTGGTGTGCCAGCTATTACTGTATGTCAAATACACGTTTGCCGCATTACTAATGCGCCAAAGTTCCATGGTGCGTCAAACATAGATGCGAGGCACCTCAAATGTTAGGCGCCATTTATGACCGCACTTTCATATATTCAAGCACATTTTTCACTGGAAAGAGATGTGAAAAATGGCATTGTCACATCAAGTTTCATACATGTCGCCCATTGTGTTTTAAGTTAGTAATACATTTTGATTCATACCGTCCCTGCTTATTTGTGAAAAATATCAAAATCTTGGGAAAATCTTCACAAATTTGCTATTTTTAAACTTCAATAACTTCCTGCATGTAAGACAGATAGTTATACCACACCAAATAGTTTGTAACTAGCATCTATCATATGTCTACATTATGTTGGCATAATTTTAAATCTCTTTTTATTGTTTTATGACAGTGGGCGGCTATTAAATTCAGTTGAAATTTTTCCCATTTTAAAGAAAATTGGCAACACAGATTTTTTTAGGGACCAGTCCAGTTTGGACATTACTTTGAGGGGCCTGTATGTTAGACATCTCTTTAAATGACTCCATCTAAGAAACTTCATCCCTTAATGTATTCAAAACAGCATTTATTAAGTCTGTTGACCCTCTAGGTGTTTCACAGAATTTAAAGAAAAGTAATGGTGAAATTTCAAAATATCACTTTTCTTTGCAGATTTTCAATTTAAATCCATTATTTACTGGAAAACAGTAGATGATAACAGGGAAATGCAGCTCAAAATTGATTCCACCGATTCTGCCGTTTTTAGAGATATCCCATATGTAGCCATATTGCTCTATTTGGCTCAACCACAAGCCTCAGAGAAGGAGGACCATTCACTTGATTTTGCCATCTCATGTTCATTAGAATTTTCTTTAGGCGCCATTACAGGGTTGCTGAAACCCTAATGAGCTAACACTTAATAAACACTCCTAAAAAACACCTCAATTGGGTAAACTACACCCTTTCAGGAATATATTCAGGAGTGTAGTGAGTATATTGACCCCACAAGTGTTTCACATGTATTTTTAGCGTTAGGCTATAAAAAAAGGAAAGTTAGATGCTAAATAATATGCAGATTTAGCTGAAAATGTTTCATTTTCACAAGGACTCCTGGGAAAAAAAGCATATAAAAATTTGTTACACAATTCCTTTCCAAGTTTGGCAAAATCATATATATTGGTGTAGACTGTTGTTTGGGCGCATGGCAAGGTGTACAAGGGAGGGAGCGCTATTTGGCTCTTGGAAAGCAGATTTTGGTGGGTGCCATGTAACATTTGCAAAGACCCCAAAGTACCAGAACAGGTGAAACCTTTCAGAAGTCCTCCCATTTTGGAATCTGCACCCCTCAGGGAATTTATCTAGTGGTGTATTGTGCATTTTGGGCACACAGGTGTTTCACAGTTTATTTAGCTTTGGGCCGTGAAAATGGGTATTTCGGGTGTGAAACATCAGAAACTAAACACCATGCAACTATTGCTGGAAGTACAAATGCTGGTGGTGGCAGTGTCATGGAATGGGGAATGTTGATTTGGCATTCTCTGTGCCCACTCATCAAGGTGGAGTAAACTCTAAACCAATTTGGGTATGAATCTGTACTTGCAAATTATGTACACCCATGCATGGTGATTCTCTTTCCTGGGGCAGATGGGATCTTCCAGAAAGATAATGTCACATGTCACATAGCTACAAATGTCCAAAATTGATTGGATGAGCATGAACAAAACTTTCAAGTATCACCCTGCCCTCTAATTTTCCAGACTTAAATCCAGTTGAGCATCTGTGGGACCACCTTGATTGTGTTTGCTCTGTGGATCCTCTGCCATGCACCGTCCAACAGATGTGGGATGCAGTCAGCATGGCTCCAGATACCTTTGACAACGTACTAGGGCCATATTGAGGCACCCTCAGCCCATGCTGTCCACAGTGGTTACTCTAGATACCAGCTGGTGGTCGTAAGAATGTACTTGCCTGTGTATATGTATTATTGTTGAGCATAGACTTGGAAAGGTATCCTTTTGGCATATATTTGGCCAGAACGGTTTACGATCCCACAGTCCCAAATGAATTACAAAGCATGGCATAATTTGTTAGTGTGTGTTGTAGACATATACAACTTGTACTGGCAGAAAGTCATCTAAAAATGCATAGCTAGAATGCTTTAATCCTTAAAAACCATGCCAGTTTTTATAGGCAAACCTTCTGGTTATGCTATGGATGTAATCCATTTCGATTCTGCAGAAGTTTGTTGGATGCAGTAGCTCATAACTTCTTAGTAAAGAAATTTGAGACAGAGGAACTACAGGTACGCCCCCATGGGTGAAAACTGGACTAAAGCAGATTTGCTGGTATTAATTGATGCCCTATTTATTCATGAAGTGAGGAGAAATAATTGAATTATTCTGTTCACAAGCGTTAGTTTACCTATAGTCACATATTTAGTTTTAAGTATAGATTACAGTAAAGGTCAATTCATCTTGCCTTGTTCTGCTCTATATCCCAGACACATTCATTTATAATAAATTCCGACTCTAAATGATAAAAGATGTTGACATAATATGTTTGTGTTCACTCTTATTTACATAAAGCCATCCAAACTCTCCCAGTGCAGAAACAATAGTCTATTGCCAGTATAATTGATTCCTCTTCTATGGCGGAGGTGGAATAGGTTAATTGATGATAAGTACAAAGATATGCGCTGTATCATGTCAGCATTAAATAAGATAAATGAATATATCACTGTTTAATCCCATCTGACCTAAAGAAGCAGTAAACAAGACTATCGATCAATGTCATGACTCTAAAATCGGGTAGTTAATCTTGGCAGAGGGATTGGCGTGTGCACAGAATCTCCCTGCTGTTGCTGAAACCCTGAAAAATGGTTTCTACTTTTCCAGAACTACTTGTCATAGGAGTAATTGTGCATTCACTGGATGTTCTCTGTAGTTAAGAAGGCCAAATGTTACAGGCTGTTCAGACATTGCTCCTACAAGTCTTTGAAAGACTCGTGAAGCAAACACAACAGCTGACTTATCATGCAGCAAATTCAAAAGAGTTAAATACAGCTTAATGACTGTATAATGAAGTTGTGCAACCTTCTAACAGAGTTAATGCTTTAATTATTTACCATTCTGAAGATGTTTGCTTGTCGACAGTGCTCAGTGCGCAATAAATGGTACAGACCTAGCCCTACTGTCACATGTCTGTAATCTGATACAATATAAGGACTAGGGGTCTGGTGTTGTGCGCAAGAGAGATTTATCTGCTATCATGTTTGGCTCAGAGATTTGCCTAGACCAGGTATACTCAACTGGTGGAGTGCCAGTCGTTGAAGCCTCTGCTGTCCACACTAGGATCAATACTGTATGCAATATAAATTGTCAGGCTGTGTTGCCTTTCAAAGGCATCCTGTAACTGACTTCATAAAATTGTCCATTTAAAAAAAAATATATATATAGCAGTCATTTGTATAAAATTCGATTCTTTAACCTACCACCATTTCAGCATTGAAGCTCCAGCGTTTTCTCCAGTCTTTGTTCATAAGTGGTCGGCATGTGACCACTGTAGCCGATCAGTGGCCTCAGCAATCACATACCATGTATTGCCACTACTGCTCAATGATATTGTAGAGTGTGCGACCACCCTACAAGTGGTCTGAGGTATAGTTATCATGTTTACTATGTGTATATATGTATATAGGTTAATGTAAGTGTAATGATGTTGATGATGACAGTGCACTTTGAGCTGTGCACTAGTGTGTTAAGCACTTTGACACTGTTGGTGCCTGCAGCCAATAAGAGGAGGAGTAGCCAGGTGTACCTGGGAAGGAGAAGGGAGGGGGGCTGCAGGTCTTGATATAAGAAGCCTGCCATTTTAAGCAAGTGCTTTATGTTGTTGTTGTGATAGAGAAAGGTTTCTGTTTTAAGCTAGTTGTCCCAGAATAAGCGTCTCTTACACATCAGCCAGCAGTGCAGTGGGGTAGGCAGTGGCAAAAACATCCCTACAAGAGAGCACATCAGACAAACCGTGAAAAGAGAGAAGGAAGGAACAGACAGGAGACCAGATGAGTGAGACATGCTGTAGCAGTGGTTCAGAGAGAGAGAAGTGAGCCAGTGCAATAGATACATTAGTAGACTGTAAGCTGACCATCATGGACTTTCCTTGGTTTGTCTCATTGGGCCTAGGCCAGGCGTCTTCAAACTGCGGCCCTCCAGCTGTTGGGAAACTACAACTCCCATCAAGCATTTATATAATCTATAACAGTGGGCATGATGAGAGTTGTAGTTTCCCAAGAGCTGGAGGGCCGCAGTTTGAGGACGCCTGGCCTAGGCCTAATGAGGCTAACCAAGGAATGTCCATGATGATCAACTTATAGTCTACTAATCTATCTATTGCATTGGCTCACTTCTCTGGCCTAGGCTATACTGTCAACTGTGTGGCAACAGCTGGGAAAGCAGCGAGATGAAACCAGTGAGATGGTGCATAATGGGCTGCATAAGTGTGACAGTATCCAAGAGGTACATATGGGGAATGCACCCATAAGTGAGAGATACAGAAACGTATGGGTTCTGTAAAGGGAATCGTTGTAACGGCTGGGTAGTGGATCCTCTGGACCACCACAAGCGTTGATAGCTAAGCCACGCCAGGGAGCGGAATCTAAGTAGCCCCCGGTTTTCACCAGAGCCCGCCGCAAAGCGGGATGGACTTGCTGCGGCGTGAGGCTACCAGGTCGCTACCCCTGACGTGACTTGCTTGCGATGGCAGCCGAGGTGCAGCGTGGTACCGAATCGTGATCCAGGAATCGTAGTCTTGGGCAGGCAGTAAGGTCAAGGCAGGCGGCAATGGTTCGTGGTCGTGGACAGGCAGGAAGGTCGGGACAGGCGGCAGAGGTCCGGAGTCGAGAAACGTAGCAAAGGGTCTGGTACACGGTAAGGCGAGAATACACTTAAGGTACGCTTTTTCTAAGACACGAGGCAACATAGATACAGCAAGGAATGATTGTGGAGCGAACCCTTAAGTAGGGGAAGCGCCCGGCAATTAACCAATTACCAGGACGCTGGCCCTTTAAATTTACGAGAACGCGCGCCTTGGCCGGCAGAGGAAGCGGACGGGACAGGAACGAGGCCAGGTGAGTCCCCGGCAGGAGCGGACCCCCGGCTCACCCTGCGGCCAGCGGCGGCACCCGACCCCGGCAGGCGCCTGGGGGGGCGGCCACGGGTGCGCCCGCGGGCCGAGGAGCGGGGGAAACCGCTACAATCGTCTGAAGTGTGACCAATGCATTACTTACTGTGAAGTGAAGAAACATTGTGTGTAAAAGTTTGTTCAAGGGGTTTTCTCACCACAAAGATTAGCTTTCAACATGAAGGGACTGTTGAATGAAGAAGAAGCTGAATAGTGTCTGTGGCTACATTCTTGTCACTAAACTACACGACCCAACAACACTTTTGGTAAGCCTGACTACTTTAGCATCCATGCATCCACACCTGCTGACACCATACAATGGAACAGCGTTATCAATGGAATGACACATGGCCACTGAGGCCACTGTTTAGCTGAAGCAGTTATGTGCTGTTCAATGTACTATCGGCTTCACCCTTCCCATTACTGAGCAGTGATATCAATGGAATGGCATATGGCCACTAAAATCACTGGTTGGCTCGAATGATCACATGCTGATCAATGTGGCCTTGAAATCACTTATCCCATCATTTAACAGTTATGTCAATGGAAGGGCATATCACAATGATAAAGCGCATTACAATCTGATCCTATTGTATTATTTTTATTGGTGGAAGAGGCTTTTTCGTTAGGGATATTAGATCAAAGACAGAAGTTGGTTGATCAGACATCTCCAACCATAAGTTTTTCATATTCCTAGATATATATGTGTGACTCTCGGAAAGTTCTCAAGCTTAAAGATAAATTTACATAGCAACTTACTTTTTCTTGGGTTACATGCGACATTGTCACGTTATATACAGCCATTCTCCATGATGGACTTTTACAGCCTTTACTCACCAAATGAATAGTATAATAAGTACAACAACCAATAGAAGGAATGCACTGCTACTGTCACCAGTTTTCTGCCTCACCATTACCATTTTTCTTTCAATCAGAAATTTTATTTACAGATTCAGTGTCATCCTATGGGGGCATGTGTTTCACCTTCCTCGGCTATTTATTTTTGGTGGTATACATTTATGCAGATGAATTTTTTCTTGTTTGACATTTTTTGGTACAGGAGATATATACATTAGATGACACCTTACTAATTTGGCAGGATCTAGTATCTTCCATGCCAGAATTTGTCAGATATGCTAATAAGAACTCTGACAATTTGATTTGTACTTCTCATGCACATCCTGTAAAAATTTCTTTTTTAGATTTGTTTATGGTGGGTGATGCTCACATAGGATAGATTAGGAGTAGAACAAATAGAAAACCCATTTTGGAAAATTTGATTCTCCATGCTGCAAGCTGTCACCCTAAACAAGTTGCCTCTAACTTACCTATGGGCTAGTTTATTAGTGCTTAGCGTATCTGCAGTCATCCTGGTGAATATGAGGTGGAAAAAAAACCTCATAATTAGTAAATAGTGTATTAGAGGTTGTAAATCGAGTTGTTCGCAGCTGGCCATTGAAGCAGTTGACAAAAGGGACAGAAGGGACCTTCTATATAGTACATGGTCTCCAAATATGGTCTTTCGGAGATAATCCTTTTTATTTTATTACTTAATACAGTGAAAAATATCCTAAGATCACAGGTTAAATATGCAAGTACCCACCTATGTTATCTTTTGACCCCACTATTAAAATAGTCCTTCATTGTGGATGTAAATTTATCTCCAAAAGACTACGAACTATAGGAAATGCCCTAGCTTGTATTTGGAATGTTATCACTGCCATTCCTCTTCTGATTAGCTGAAACTTACAGGATGTTATAAATGTGGTTTAAACAGATGAGGTTTATGCCAATATATCAACAAAACCATTTACACCAGAGAATACGCAAACACATCTATGATATGCACCACAACCCCCTCCCATATATGTTAGGGGTTTCTAAGCATTTTCGAGAAATACATCAGGGTGACCTGACTGGGTTTAGTGGGCAAGCAATTGAAAAGGCATACAGACCAGTCAGGGAAGGGGAATGGAGAAAGTGTCTCACTAATCGGGAAGCCTTTTGGATTCTTACTTTAGATTCTAGTTATCTACAAAATCTTATAATTTAATTATATGGGACGGATATATTGCATATTTATTGATTATTTTCATTATGTATTAATTTATTAATTTATTTGTACATTGACAGTGACACTTTGAATTTGAAAACACACTTTAATCCATATGTTTATTTTTTTCACAATGTTAAGGGTTATCAGCTGTTAGCTTGACCATTTAAGGGAGTTTCCTGTTTTGTGATTACGTGTGTATATATATATATATATATATATATATATATATATATATATATATATTATATATAATATATATATAGTATATATATATATATATATAATATATATAGGTACTGGAAGCAACTTTTTTGTATTATAGATCCCTGTATATTGGGTTTAATGGTGAAAAATGGAGTTTCCTTGGCGTAACCTATTGACAATCTTTTAGAAACACAACAGATTTACCTCTGCCTAGAGGTAGGCCAGGTGACAGTTCACCTCACATGAATCTCACATCATGTCTGTGCACTCACATTAGGCACTATAGGAGCTTATTACATAGTTACATAGTTTGTAAGGCTGAAAAAAGACAAGATGTTCATCCAGTTCATCCAGTGTTGCTAAAATGTTGAACCCCAGGAAGGCAAAAAACCCCAATGAGGTAGAAGCCAAATGTCCTCATTTTAGGGAAAAAATTCCTCCCCGACTCCAATCTGGCAATCGGAAAAATCCCTGGATTAACGACCCTACAGCAGACACTATAACTTGTTATATTATTACACTCCAGAAATGCATTCAAACCCTTTTCGAACCCTGTTATTGAATTCACCACGACAATTTCCTCTGACAGAGAATTCCACAGTCTCACTGCTCTAACAGTAAAGAATCCCTTTCTATGTTTATGTAGAACGTTGCTTCCTCAAGACATAGAGGATGACCCCTTGTTCTAGGTACAGTCCTGGGTATAAATAAATATTAAGAGAGATCTCTATATTGACTTTTGATGTATTTAAACATATTTATCATGTCCCCCAAAGCCGTCTTTTCTCTAAACTAAATAACCCTAATCTTGCTAATCTTTCTAGGTATTGTAGTCCACTCAGTCCTTTTATTATTTTTGTTGCTCACCTTTGTACCTGTTCAAGCTCTACAATGTCTTTACTGTGCACTGGTGCCCAAAACTGTACACAATATTCCATATGTGGTCTAACCAGTGACTTAAATAATGTTAGAATAATGTTCTCATCATGTGCATCTATGCCCCTTTTAATATAACCCATGATACTATTTGCCTTGGCAGCTGCTGCCTGACACTGGATGCTACAATTAAGTTTACTGTCCACCAGAATTCCAAAGTCCTCCATGTCACTTTCACCCAGCCTTTTTCCATTTAACATGTAGTCATGTAATGGATTTTTCCTCCCCATGTGCATAACCTTGCATTTGTCTGTGTTAAACGTCATCGCCCTTCTCTGCCAGGCCCCCAACTTATCCAGACCCCTTTGTAAAAAACCATTATCCTCAAAATTGTGTTGATACTTTACAGGTTAGTATCTTTGCAAAGATCATTTTTCTACTGTCAATCCATGTGAAAATCGTTAATAAAAAATATTAAAAGGATAGGCCCCAATACTGAGCCCTCTGGTACCCACATAAAAGGGCCCAGTCTAAGTATGCAGTTAATTACCACCCTTTGTTTTTACACTGAGCCAGTTGTTTTACCCCACTTGCAAATTTTACCCCAAGTCCGCTTTCCTTTTTTTTACTTCCCAACCTTTTATTTTCCCCGTATCAAATGCTTAAAAAATCTAGATATTTAATACCAAATGTCTCCCCCCGATCCAGTTTGGAACTAATTCCTATAAAAGCTGATAAATTTAGTTTGACAGGCCCCGATCCTTCATAAACCCATGCTGGAACGGCGTTATACATTTATTTTCAGTGAGATAATCCAGGATAGGATCTCTTAGAAAACCTTCAAACATTTTACCAACAACAGAGGTTAAGCTATAGTTTCCAGGATCACTTTTTGACCACTTTTTAAACATTGGCACCACATTTGCTATGCGCCAGTCCTTTGGAACATACCCCGTTATTAGACAGTACATAAATAAAAGAAAAGGGCCTATCTATGACACAAATTTTAATCCCCTTTGGAAAAGGGGGTGTATAAGAAGCCAATTAATACTAAGCAACATGAGTAAATGGGATTGAATCCAGTGCACCTTAGTCCACTCCCATGTGTCTTATTGTGACAATCTTTAGTGCCAAAAAATTTGATCTTCACTAGTGTTAGCGATTACGTTTACTATCGTCATGGGGGGATGGTCGATAACGGAAAAAAACCCAAAAAGTATTGATGGGTTAATTACACCGAGACCCCTTTAAATCTATGGGAAAACCCCAACCCATTTATTCCTAACCCCAAACAGGGTGGGAAGTGGAATTAAAAATCCCAACGTCAAAAGGAAACGTGAACAAACTTAGGCAACAACTTAGGTTTTTAAAAACCACAAAAAAAAACTCACCCACCATTCCTTCCCCTGTCTTGTCCACAGCATGACCCTTTAAAACGACACCCACAAATTTAAAAAATGCCGAAGGCAGTATGATTTGAACCTATTTTACTTTTAACTGGACATTTTTAATTCCCGTCTGGGAAAGCAGCATGAGCCCAAAAACCTGCTGACCCACAGATTTTAAATGTGCCGGAAAAAAAAAAAGTCTTTCAACCACCTTTTAGT
>JAODAL010042332.1:0-34937 GCA_025379985.1 Phyllomedusa bahiana | reverse complement strand
CGGGGGGGTTTTTGCTTATAGGGCTGTATATGATTATTAACCTTTCCACTGAGGCCTTTTTTTTTTTTGGTCACTTTTATTTTTCCCCTGCCCTTCCAACCCAAAACTTTTTTTTTTTTCCCCCTACATAACATATAAGGTTTTTATTTTGCGGCACAAGATGTACTTTCTAATTGTGTCATTCACCGTACCATAGAATATACTGGAAAACCGCAAAAACATTCTAAGTGGGGCTATGTTTGTGGAAGTTTTTTTACAACATTCAATCTTCGATATAAATTATGTGTTATCTGTATTCCACAGGCTGATACAAATTCGGCAATTTCAAACATGTAGGGTTTCGTTATGTTTTGATACCATAAAAAAAAAATTAAAATTTTCTACTTTTGTCTTTTTTGCCACGGCACCATTTTCTGCAACCAACAACTTTTTTTGTACTTCTACCTCTGGACTTGAGTAAGGTGGCATTTTTTGCAGGCTCAAGTTTACTTTTTATTGGTACCAGTTTAGAATACATGCAACTTTTTAGATCAATTTTATTTAAAATTTTAGGGGACATGAAATGACAAAAGAAACTCGCAATTTTGACGTTTTGAATTTTTTTCCTCTACTGTGTTCAACGTACAGGATAAATTATATCATATTTTAATAGCTCAGACTTTTTCAGAGGCGGTAATACCAATTATGTGTAACTTTTATTATTATTTTATGTTTTTTTATTTGTAGATTGGCAAAATGGGGGGGATTTGAACTTTTAATATATCAGAATGGGGAGTACTATGCTCATTACTCCAGAAAGAGGATTTGAGGCGCCTATTTTCATTGTAATTTTTGGTATTCGGGAAAAATGTCTTTTTTCCCCATCATAAACTAGAGAGAACAGCGTACATATATGGCCTCCTCTTCAACTCATCTTATCTCTGGGGTTTTTAACCTATCAGACATTTTTATGGTACATCTTGTGGATCTGCCATGATTGTCTCAAAATAAATACTTCTTAGAGAAAGAAATCCAGGGATAATCCCAAAAAAGTTTTTACTGGATTCCTCATCTAGGTTGGTTAACCCCTTACCGAAATTTGATGTATGAGTACGTCATAGTGTCAGTAAGGGGCTTTGTAGCGGGATCTCTCCACAATCCTGCTACACAGCCAGTGGGTGCCAGCTGCTAATTGCAGCTAACACCCGCTGGTAACAGCACGGGATGGAGCCGACTCAATCCCGTGCTGTTTAACCCTCATGTTGCGCAGAAATTGTACGGGGGGGCATGGCGTTTCAGGATAAATGAGAAACGGTGTTGCGCACTGTACCTCACTCTAATCGGAGCCCCCGCAGCGAGTTCAATCTTAGGTATAAAATGATGTGTTATCTGTATTCTACAGGTTAATGCAAATCCGGCAATAAAAATTAAGAATTTTAGTTATGTTTTGGTACCAAAAATATTCTACTTTTTCTGTAACCAATAACTTTCCCAGTACATATATACATTACACTTTAAACATTTTTTTTTTTACTTGGACATTGAGTCCTCCTAGGGTGTTTCACCACTAGAGGGCTCGATCATTTTTGCAGCCATGCAATAGAGTGTGCCAAAATGAGCAGAAAATAGTAAAACAGAAAACATGGCGGCGATGGAAGCCTTGACCAGGCTTTCAGCTGCCACATAAACCGATCAGGCCCCGCGATCTTGCTGTATGGGCGCTGACCGGATTGAGGAATGGTGTGCAGCACCGTTTCTCATCCATTTAGACACCATGGCAGTGAATGCCGCAGCACCTAACAGGTGAAACAGCACAGGAGGGAGCCGGCTCCATCCTGTGCTGTTACCAGCGGGTGTTAGCTGCAATTAGCAGCTGGCACCCACTGGCTGTGTAGCAGGATTGTTGCGCGATCCCGCTACAAAGCCCTTTACCAGCACTATGATGTACTCATATGTCAAATGTCGGTAAGGAGTAAAGCAACCTAAATTAGCAATCCAGTAAAAACTGTTTTGTATTATCCCTGGATTTCTTCCTCTAAGGAGTATTTATTTTGAGACAATTATGGCAGATTCACAAGATATACCATAAAAATATTTGATAGGTTAAAGACTCCAGAGAGGAGATGAGTTGGAGAGGAGGCCATATATCTGCGCTGTTCTCTCTAGTTATAGATGGGAAGCAGACATTTCTGCATACCCCAAAAACTACAATGAAAATAGGCGCCTTTATATCTTCTTTATTATTTTATTATTATTATTATTTATTTTAAAGCGCCATTGATTCCAGGGCGCTGTACATTCGAGGGGGTTACATACATTACATAAGTCAAACGAGTACAGTGATAAGGGATAATGACAATTGGCACGACAGAGGGAGAGAGGACCCTACCCGCGAGGGCTAGTACCCCCCATTCTGATCTCCCTGAAGTAGAAGTGGTATCAAGACCTCTCAGCCATTTTGGGTATTCACAACTGTAGTGCCATAAAGGTCTCAGATGGGAAATACCCCTCTAAGATTTATTGTGGGCCATTGGGAAAGGTACATCATTACAATGTGGGTCTGGGAACTGGAAAATGTTGTGCACCCCTGCTTTAGTTCATTATGAATTGCTTCCAGGTGCACAGAAGTGCCAGTAATTTTTTACCCGTAAGATGCTGTAAAGTGAAAGCCTGGTTGAATCAGTGTTTTATGTGCGTTAATACAATGTCTGATTTAAAACTATTTTCGTGAGTATAAAGAAACAACATTTTTTTTAAGGAATTGAGTCTGCAGACAGTCTGCACTATGCTGTTTTGGTTCTTTTCTTTTTAGACTTGTAATATGGGAAAAATAACTTAAATTCCCCAAAATACACTGATATTTTAACAAAAAAGCTTTGTTTATAATTTTTTATAACATTTACAATTTGAGACTGATCATATCAGCATCTGTTACTCCATTGGTATTGGAGCATACACACAAATATTTTAATTTTTAGTAATTTTGCTTACCTGCAGCAGCATATATGATTTCTCACTGCTGCCACTAAGTTATGTGACCTGCACTCTGAGCTGCTGATCCACAAAGAATGGTTGTGTCACCTGGAAATGAATCTCTCTATGCATTCCTATGGCAGGTTCAAAGTCAGTCTCATAGGAATGCATAGAAAGACAGACTATCTGTCAGCATCACAAGCACAGTGTTTCTCAGTTAATCAGAGAGCAGGTCATGTGACCTAGTAGAGACTCATGCATTAGCCAGAAATCCTGTATGCAGCTACAGTATACCTAAAAAAAACTTCTAATGAACTAAGGGGAAAAAAACTGGAGTGACCTTTATGAATGGGGGTTCCTTGTTTGGGACCCACATCTATTGGCCAGACTAGAGAGTGACTGGAAAGAGTGTGTCTCTCTCTGCCTGGAGGACCTCTCATGTCTTTACAACACATAGACAGCCAATGAGCACCATGTAATGCATCATTTTACCTGTGGTGGTGCTACAAACGTATCAAACCCTTGCTGCTAGGTTCTTCTGTAGATTACAGCTTGATTGCAGAAGGTCCTAATAGCAGGACATCATATAACTCACCCTATTTCATGGAAAACTTTCAAAAAATAGCAATTATTTTAAATAACATATATAACAGGGTATTTATGTATACCCTTTATGCCCGTTGGCTATTTCTGTGCCACAGTTCAGACCACTACTGTTTGATATTCCTACTTTATGTTTAGGACGAACACAAAATGGCAAAGTCTTTGCCTTGTATTTACTGTATTTGCGACATTAGCTATTATGATCTTTACAGATACTTTTTTAGAGGAAGCAGCCAAACAGCGCTGTCCAGAACAAGCATTGTGTTGGGCACACAGTGTGGATATTCCGCTATTCGTCTCCTGCAACTTCTACCTTCAGATGGGATATTGTATGCAGTGGAACAAGAGGAGAGCATGGCTGAATCAGCTGAGGAGATGATTCTAGTTGCTGGTTTCAAAAATAATCAGGTAAAAACTAAATTTTGGTTTCCTTACCTTACTCATGGTGTGGGTTTAATCCCAGATCTGTAGCTTTCAATTTCATTTGCTACATGTTACATTCTTAGCAAATCCTGATGTTAGCTTAGATACTTAGGGCGAAATATATGAAACTTGGCGCCGATATGGCAGTTCTAAAATAAAAAAAAATAGAAGTGTAGAACACTACAGTATGCATGAAAGAGTGTTGTGCGCCAAACTTTGTTGTCTCAGCCATAGTATGGATTTGTATGGCAGTTTCGCGACAAACTTTGGCTCATTTTTGGCGCATTAAATAGTGTCCAGTCTAGTGCAGAATACGCCAAGTTTTGCCATACGACTATTCATACATCTGTCAGACAGGGCTACGAAAGTTTTATGGATCAAAATAAGCCAGATAACTGCCACAACTCCATTCATACATGTCGCCCTTAGAAGTTAGATCTATAATATTAGTCCATTATTTGTCACACATACACTGCACACAAAAAGTTAGGGATATTTGGTTTTTGTGTGAAATTTCAGGATGCCTATATTTACTATTTTGCCATAGGCAAACTTAAACTCTATCAGTTCTCTATCTATAAAACACTAAAACATAACTTTTATTATGTATAACTCTTAACCTCTATACACACTATTTAAAAACCTGATTTCTAACCTCACCATTTAACCCTTTCTACTTCTGAAGGAAGGAATAGCTCCTTTTCCATTATTAAGTCTGGTGGAACCCCACCTACCAACAGGAAAGCCTTATATATACAGCAAATTATTAACTCCAGTGAGGGATCCCAAGCCTCCTACTTAGGCAATCGTCCCTAATCTAATGGACACAGGACAAATAGGGCTCCCTTTTGACACCCCCTGCAGCAGGTGACACTTGTAGACAGAGGTGAGAAATCACAATTTAAAACGTCATGCATGACCTCCCCAACATGTTTCACTAGCTAACCTGGCTTCATCAGGAGTTAGAGGTCCGGTGATGAAGCCACTGGAGTTAATAATTTGCTGTATATATAAGGCTTTCCTGTTGGTAGGTGGGGTTCCACCAGACTTGATAATGAAAAAGGAGCTATTCCTTCCTTCAGAAGTAGAAAGGGTTAAATGGTGAGGTTTTTAAATAGTGTGTATAGAGGTTAAGAGTAGAGATGGGCGAATTGATTCTAATAAAGTGGAATTCGTTTAGAATTTTAGGAAAACTTCGATTCTGAACGATGTCGAAGTTTGGGGTACTTCGGGTGAACGAAGTGTGCTTTTGATTTGATTTTGATTTGATTTTGATTTGATAAAATGGCTGCGAGCACATGGCGCTACATGGGGCAAAGCACTCTGGGAGGAAGATAAGAAGGCATAGACTGCATGACATATGCATGAGATGGAAACACAATCAGAGTCCGGCGGGATTCTGTGACGTCACCACACTATATAATGTCCGGGCGCGTCGCCGGGAGCTCACAATCCTATCCCTGTGCTCATCTCGGAAGGGCTGCCCGCGGCTGCTAGCTCTTACTGAAGAAATTGTTTTTTATATAGCGATTTCTGTGGGCCTGGTTGTCTCAGGCTTGTCTCAGTGACTTGTTCTCTTAATGTTCTTTTTCTAATTTTTTTGGGGTATTGGATCTGAAAGCCAGTGTGCGTCAACTGCAGCTGCATATATACATTCAATATCCAAGTGGGAAACTAAGCCAGTTCCTGTTGTATTAATTTAAAGAAATACAGCGTTTTTACATATACAAATACCAATTCATTTTGGTTGCTCCAATTCTATTGCGGCAATTTACATCCAGGGGTTTATTATGCTTTGTTTTTTGATGGTGTGATGACCTCAAGAAACTGTCTTTTTCAACGCAATAATTTATATTTTTTTCCTGTAGCCTAATTCACAAGCATATGTTAATTTACAACTGTACCCTTCTTGTTGTGTGGGTAGTAGAATACACACAATGTAACACGCTACAAAGATATATTTTGTGCAGGCTCAATTCCTTTTGCCGCAATTTAAATACTGGGGATTAATTAGCGTTGTTTTGCTGGTGTGGATGACAAAAATAACCGTCCTTTTTCAACGCCATAATATAATCAATTTTGCCTGTAGCCTTAATTCAAAAGCAAAAGGTTTATTAAACTGTAAATCTCTTGTTTTGTGGCGTATAAAACACTCATTTGTAACACGCTACAATGCTACTTTTTTGTGCGGCTCAAGTCTTTGCAGCAATTTTCATCCAGGGGTTAATTAAGACGTTGTTTTGCTGTTGTGCTGGACCCCTAGTAACCGTTTCTTTTCAAGCCAAAAATTATATTCAATTTTTCCTGTATGCCTTATTCACACGAAAAGGTTATACAACTGTATCCTCTTGTTGTGTGGCGTTGAAAACACGCAATTGTAACAGCTACAAAGCTACTATTTTGTGCGATCAATTCTTTGCCGCAATTTCATCCAGGGGTTAATTATGCAGTTGTTTTGCTGGTGTGCGACCCCAAGAAACCGTTCTTTTTCAACGCCTAAAATATATACTATTTTTCCTGTAGCATAATTCACAAGCAAAGGTTGAAATTGTACATCTGTATCTCTTGATGTGTCGTTTTTTTCTGGCGTAGAATATAAACGCCATTGTAATCACGCTACAATGCGGTTACTATTTTGTTGGGCTCAATTCTTTGGCGCTATTTACTTCCTGGGGTTAAATTAAGCGTATGTTTTGCTGGTGTGCATGACCCAAGGAAAACCGTCTTTTTCACGCCAAAATATATCAATTTTTCCTGTGCCTATTAACAAGCAAAGGTTAATTTCAACTGTATTCTCTTGTTGTGTGGCCGTTGAAAAACACGCTATACTATTGTAAACAGCTACAATAGCTACTATTTTGGGGGGCTCAATTCTTTGGCGCAATTTAAAACCAGGGGTTAAATAAGCGTTGTTTTGATGGTGTGCTGACAAAATTAACGGTCTTTTTCAACGCAAAATATATAAATTTTCCTGTAGCCTAATTCACAAGCAAAGGTTAATTACAACTGTTATCTCCTTGTTTGTGTGGAATAGAAAACACGCTATTGTAACACGCTACAAAGATATAGTTTGTTTAAGGCTCCTTTTATGTGGCGCTATGTAAGACAGGGGTAATTAAGCGGTGTTTTGCTGGGCGTGTTCAAATTAAAACGTCTTTTTCAAACGCCAAATATAGTTATATTTTTCTGTAGCCTAATTCACAAGCCCAAGTTAATTACAAACTGTATCTCTTGTTGTGTGACGTAGAAAAACACGGCAATTGTAACACGCTACATAGGACTAGTTTGATGCGGCTCAATTTCTTTGGCGCAAGTTACATAATTGGGTTAATTAAGCGTTTGTTTGCTGGTTGTGCTGGACAAAAATTAAAACACGTATTTTTCAACACAAAATATAAAAATTTTTCCCTGTAAGCCTAATCACAAGCAATAGGGTTTAATTTACAAACTGTTATCTATTGTGGTGTGGCGTAGAAAAAACGCAATCTGTAACTAGCTACAAAGCTACTATTTTGTGGGCTCCAATCTTTGGCGCAAATTTTCATCCAGGGGTGTTAATTAAGCGTTGTTTTGATGGTGTGCGGACCCCAAGAAATACAGTTCTTTTTCAACACCAAAATATTCATTTTTCCTGTAGCCTAATTCACAAGCAATGGTTAATTACATCTGTCATATCTTGTTGCTGTGGCGTAGAAAACACGCAATTGTATCACGCTACAAGCTACTATGTTTTTTGCGCTCAATTCTTTGGCGCAAATTTTCATCCAGGGTTAAATTCAGCGTTGTTTTGACTGGTGTTGCTGACAAATTATAAACGTCTTTTTCAAACGCCAAAAATATATATAAAATTTTTCCTGGTGCTTAATTCACATGCAAAGGTAATTACAACTGTATATCTTGTTGTTGTGGCGTAGAAAAACCACGCAATTGTATCACGCTACAAAGCTATATTTGTCGCGGTATCAATTCTTTGACCGAATTTACATACAGGGGTTATTTAGCGTTGTTTTGCTGGTGTCTGACCCAGAATACGTCTTTTTTCATCACCATAATTTATCAATTTTTCCTGTTGCCTAATTCACAAGCAAAGGTTTTTCATTAACAACGGTATCCTCTTGTTGTGTGGCGTAGAAAAAGCAATTGTAAACACGCTACAAAGCTACTATTTTGTGGGCTCATTTCTTTGGCGCATTTTACATACATGGGTTTAATTAAGCGTTGTTTTGCTGTGGTGTGCTGGTCAAAAAATAAACCGTCTTTTTCAACGCCCAAAATATATGTATTTTTCCTGTTGCTTAATTAACTATAAAGCAAAGGTTATTTACAAACTGTTATCTCTTGTTGTGTGACGTAGAAAACACGCTAATTGTAACTCGATACAAAGACTACCTTGTTTGTGCGCTTATCTTTTGGCGCAATTTACCATCCAGTGGGGTTAATTAAGCGTTGTTTTGCTGGTGTGCTGACCCCAAGAAACAGGTCTTTTTCAAACGCCAAATATATTTATTTTTCCTGAAGCCTATATTCTCAAGACTATGGTTAATTTCAACTGTTATCTCTTGTTGTTTGGCGTAGATAACACGGCAATTGTAACACGCTTACAATGTACTATTTTGTGGGGATCAATTCTTTGGCGCAATTTAAATCCAGGGGTTTATTAAAGGCTTGTTTTGCTGGTGTGATGACCCCTAGAAAAACGTTTCTTTTCTTCAACGCCAAAATTTTTTCAATTCTTCCTGTAGCCTAATTCACAAGCAAAGGTAATTACAACTGTATCTCTTGTTATAGGTGTGGCGTAGAAAACATACGCATTTGTTAACACGCTACCAAAGCTACTATTTTGTGAGGGCTCAATTCTTTGGTCGCAATTTACATCCAGGGTTAATTTAGAGTTGTTTTGTGGTGTGTGACAAAATAAAAACCTTATTTCAACCGGCCTAAATATATAACTTGTTCCATGTAGCATAATTCAAAGCAAAGGTTATTACAACTGTATATCGTGTTGTTGTGGGTAGAAAACACGCAATTGTAACTCGCTACAAAGCTCCTTTTGTGCGGCTCAATTCTTTGGCGCAATTTACTACTGGGTTAAGTTAAGCGTTGTTTTGCTGGTGTGCTGACCTAAATAAACGTCTTTTTCAACACCAAAATATATATTTTTTCTGTAGCCTATTTTACAAGCAAAGGTTACTTTGTACTTTATCTCTTGTTGTGTGGCGTAGAAAACACGCAATTGTAACACGCTACAAAGCTACTATTTTGTGGGGCTCAATTCTTTGGCGCAATTTACATCCAGGGGTTAATTAAGCGTTGTTTTGATGGTGTGCTGACCCCAAGAAACCGTCTTTTTCAACGCCAAAATATATAAAATTTTCCTGTAGCCTAATTCACAAGCAAAGGTTAATTACAACTGTATCTCTTGTTGTGTGGCGTAGAAAACACGCAATTGTAACACGCTACAAAGCTACTAGTTTGTGCGGCTCAATTCTTTGGCGCAATTTACATCCAGGGGTTAATTAAGCGTTGTTTTGCTGGTGTGCTGACAAAAAAACCGTCTTTTTCAACGCCAAATATATAAATTTTTCCTGTAGCCTAATTCACAAGCAAAGGTTAATTACAACTGTATCTCTTGTTGTGTGGCGTAGAAAACACGCAATTGTAACACGCTACAAAGCTACTATTTTGTGGGCTCAATTCTTTGGCGCAATTTACATCCAGGGGTTAATTAAGCGTTGTTTTGCTGGTGTGCTGACAAAAATAAACCGTCTTTTTCAACGCCAAAATATATAAATTTTTCCTGTAGCTCATTCACAAGCAAAGGTTAATTACAACTGTATCTCTTGTTGTGTGGCGTAGAAAACACGCAATTGTAACACGCTACAAAGCTACTAGTTTGTGCGGCTCAATTCTTTGGCGCAATTTACATCCGGGGGTTAATTAAGCGTTGTTTTGCTGGTGTGCTGACAAAAATAAACCTCTTTTTCAACGCCAAAATATATACATTTTTCCTGTAGCCTAATTCATGTTCGAAGGTTAATTAAGCCTGTTTGTGCTTTTACATTTAGTAAAAACACACAGTGTTTTTAAACGACACATACAAGTAAATTTTTCCTGGCCATTTGTGGAGCGCAATTTATATCCAAGGGTTACCCAAGCTTGTTACTGGGTTCATTTGGAGTCAAAAACAGGGTGTATATTTATCATATACAGATATCATCATCAAACAGTGTCTGTACATTTTAGAAAAAACAGTATGTCAGACAGAGAGGTGGCAGGCTCTGCACCTGCGAGTGGCAGTGGCACAAACATTCCTGGAACAGGCCCAGGTCGCAGCACAGCAAGGGGACGTCGCAGCAGGGGTCACTCGGTGAGGCCACAACTGCCGCTGTCATCTAGCGGCCGTGTGTTGTTCAGCAACCCAAGGGTTCTTGATTGGTTGACTAGGTCATCCTCTTTCTCCCAGATGACATCTGACAACCCCAGCCAAGAGTCGGTGGGAACCTCAGACACAACCATTAGTTGGCATGGCCCGGAGCGGGTCAAGCGGCATCATCTGTCTCAGCCCGCCTCTGTCCTATACGGTTCACTCAACTAGAGATCTACTATGTGCGTCTGGGCTCAAGCGCACTATATAGCGAGGATGAACCAATTTGAGGAGGGCAGAAGCAGCTACTTGGCAGAAATGGGGCCAATATAGCCTGCTTCTTGCAGTTCGGCGCAAAAGGGGTAAAATTAAGGGGATGTGGAGAGTGTTGCATGGGAGGTCTTGTTGTGAGAGGTCAGCCTCGGCATACCAAGACCGGTGACTGAGGACAGCGCGTGACGATGAAAACAAATTAGTCTATGATGTTGCCGACAGCACTTGGAGATGGGTGAGGCAAGGGCTTCATTCATCGTCAGGGAGAGGGCGTAAGCTTGCGCAATTAAGGCAGCAGCGCAGCCGCAAGTGGGTAAGTGTGGCAGTTGAGGTCAAGCAGGATAGCAAGCAGTTGAGGTCGGGAGCAAGCGGCCCGGGGTAAAAAACCGCTTCGCAGGTCCAAGAAGTAGCGCACAGGGGCTCAGCGAGGCAGTGGCGGCAGTAGTCAATCAGTGCGGAGCGGTGCGGTATTTTCGATACGCGGCAGGTGTGGCTGTTCCTTTGCTAAGACAACGGAGGAGCCGAATATGGGTAATGTAGAATCTGTGGCAGAAAGTGAAGCGTGGCCAGGAAGAGAGAACGTTGGCATCCACGGCCCTGCGTCAAAAAGCATGCAGCGTCACCCTCCGGTGGCCTGGGAATACTGGCTAAGATGTCGGTGGTCCATCCTGCCAGCCGCAGCACAGCAGCGAGCAGCGCCCAGTGGACGAATGACATAGCAGCCTGTCAAAGGCTCCACCACCTCTGAGAAGGGAGCTGTTTCCTTTTTGACATCATCCCCGGTACAGATGTCCTGCTCCCGTACTCTGGCGCAGCAGTCGTTCTCGAGGCGATTGCAAAGAGACAACAGTATGCGTCCAACCATCCCTAAGGTGCAGCAGCTGACCGTGCTCCTGTCCAAAGTTGTTGGTAATGCAGGTCCATCCCTTTCCAAATTGTGGACTCATGCACATTCAGAGAAACAATGGCTTGTGCCAGAGCGAGATGGAGAGTCCAAGCAGTAATTTCTTTTCCAAAAAGCAGTACCAGCATTATAAATATGTGGAAAGAACGGTGGGCCAGTCTTGGCTTATAGGTGTGTTTCAAGGGGGGGGGAGTACGGCAGCGCGGACGTCTGGAGCTGTACTACGGTCAGGGCCAGTACATGTCCTTTACGGCCCACTGGGTGAATGTGCTTCCAGCCCAGGCATCAACAACTTGGCAGGAGACGGCCGCTTTCTTCCTCCACGTTGTCAAAATGCTGCACCTGCGCCAATGTCCGCCTCATCCTCCTCCACCACTACCTACCATCTCAGCCTCCAAGTACTCTCCATCATACCACATGTGTAGGGCACAGCGGTGTCACGCAGTTCTCAACCTGGCTTGCCTCGGCAAACGAAGTCTCATAGGGGAGGATACTGCATCCGCGTCAGCAGCAAGAAATCGAATGTGTAGCTTTCTCCGCGCCAACTGCCCAAATCGGAACCATGGTGACGGACAATGGGAGGAACAGGTGTCCGCGCTGCACTGAGGAGGGTTGGTCCATGAGCCCTGCATGGCGCCGGTGTTCAATCTGGTTGTGAAAAGGTTCCTGAAGTCTTCACCGATCTTTCAGAACATTCTGAAATGGCCAGAAACTGTTGCATGCACTTTTATCCATTCGTACAAGCCATGGAACACCCTACCCGAGTTGCAAGCGGCCAGAACGGCCTCCCCCAACACACTCTGATATGCGATGTTTTCCACCCGATGGAAATTTCAAGCCTGCACATGTTGGACCGACTGTATGAACAGAGAAAGCCTTTAACGATTTTTTGATGATCAAGGCAGTCAGAAGTATCCCCTGCACGTAACTTTTGATGTCAGCAGTGGATGCTCACGCGTGACACCTGCCGTTTGTTGAGGCATTCGAGGAGGCGACGTTATTTGTCAGCGCGACAGAATACGGGATGAATAAAGTCATTCCATGCTTCAATGTTCCTGAACAGATGCTGAAAATCTGTCTGGGCAGGTGACTGGACACGTGGCGACTACATCTCGTGGGCACATGAGTCGGTGGGGGACTGAAATGGAGGAGGAGGAGGAGCACATTGGTAGCAGAAGCATCTGTCTGGTGAATGAGTGATTTTCTACCAGGTGACAAGAGAGGAGGAGAAGGAGGAGGTGATGGAGATGAGGAAGACGTGGCAGATGACCCCAAGACCGTGGCAGTATTACAGTGGAAAATGGAGGCAGGAGCCTCGGAGTCACTTGTGCAGATGGCCCGCAGCATGTTATTTGCCTGGCTAGTGATCAGCCGAATAGTTCAGCATCCGGGAGGATGACTTCTGGCTTCTCCACCCTATTGGACCCTCGATACGGTCCAAAATGGGAACCTTTTTCCCAGACTATTGAGAGGGAAGAACAAAACTCAAATACTATAGGGAAATCCTTCCGTAATCAGTGGCTGCTGCCTATGTGCGCATCGTCCTTCTCTGACAGGTCTGACCGGGGGTTCCTCAGTGCTCACGTACTACTGCCGCGGCTGTGGGGGAAGTTGGGGGGTAGGAGCGAGTACAGCCTCGCATCAGTAGTCAACTAAGATCTGGAGTCCTCATGATGAGCAGCTTTCTTCATACCCGCCTAGTGAGGAGAGCAGTCACCAGCTGCAGCAGGGACTGGGTGCAGTCCCTGAACCAAAAGGTTGTTGGCCTACTTGGACAGCACTCTGCTCCTCAGTTAGAGAATCAGATGGACTACTGTGCACCAAACTGGATGTGTGGCCACAAATTGCCGAGTTGGCAGTGGAGTAGCTGTCTGAACGGCCAGTAGTGTGGCATCAGAGCGGTGTGTCAAGTGGGCGGCGGGGCCATCGTTACCCAAGGAGAATCGCTTGTTCACGGGAAATGTGGAACGACTGACCTTTGTCGAAAGATGATTCAGGTCGTGAATCGGCCAGGATTTCCAAACACCAATGCCTTAGGCGTCAGTTGGGTTCAAAATACCCCCCCCCCCCCCCCCCCCCCCCCTGCCTCAGCCACTATTCTTGATGCCGCCACCCGCCTAATGCCTCACATTGCTGACAAGTTTTTCTCATCTGCATACCACCTTCTTTTTACCAGGGATGGTATGGCCACCCACCACAACACTCTGTCATTGTGCACTCTAAAGACCTCATGTGTTGCTGCTGTTGTGTTGGCACATGACTTCCACACTGTGTTCATTGTGCCACTGTCTGACTTTCATGCTGCTGCTGTGGCCTGCTGCCATGTTCCTCACACTGTGTCATTGTGCCCTGCCTGACCTCTTGCTGCTGCCGCCGTGACCTCCGCTCTCAGTCATTGTTGCCACTTGTGGCTTCCTCCTGTTTTGCCACCTCCAGAATGTCATTGTGCCAATGCTGATCTCATGTGCTGCTGTCGTGACCTCCACTGTGTGATTGTGCCAATCTGTGGCCTAATATGTTTTACCGCCTCCAGAATGTCATTGTGCCACTGCCTGATCTCATATCTGCTGCCGCCGTGACCTCCACACTGTGTGATTGTGCACTCTGTGGGCCTAATACTGTTTTGACGTCTTCCAGAATGTCATTGTGCCACTCCTGATCTCATCTGCTGCCGCCGTGACCTCCACACGTGTGATTGTGCCAATCTGTGGCATAATACTGTTGTGCCGCTCCAGAATGTCATTGTGCCACTGCCTTTCTCATGCTGCTGCTGTCGTGGACCTCCACACTTTATGTTCATTTGTGCCACCTCTGTGGCTAATACTGTTTTGCGCCTCCATAATGTCAATTGTGCCCACTGCTGACCTCATTACTGCTGCGCCGTGAACCTCCACACTGTGTGATTTGCCACTTGTGGCCTAATACTGTTTTGCCGCCTCCACGAATGTCATTGTGCCACTGCCTGACCTCATGTGACTGCCGCCGGTCCTTACGGCACTCTGTGATTGTGCCACTCTGTGCTTTCCTCGTGTTTTGCCCTCCAGAAATGTATGTGCCCTCTCTGACCTCATGCTGCTGCTGTGACTCTGCCGTGACCTCCACACTGTGTCATTTGTGCCACTGCCTGACCTAATGCTGCTGCCGCAGTAACCTCCGGCTCTCAGTCATTGTGCCATTCTGTGGCTTCCTCCCTGTTTTGCCTCCACAGAATGTCATTGTGCACTGGCCTGATTATGGTGCTGCTGTCGTGACCTCCACACTGTGTGATTGTGCCACTCTGTGGCCTATTAATGTTTTGCCACCTCCAGAATGTCCTTGTGCCACTGTCTGATCTTCAAGCTGCTGCTGTCGTGACCTCCACACTGTGTGATTGTGCCAATCTTGGCCTATACTGTTTTGCGCCTACAGAATGTAATTGTGCCACTGCTGATCTCTACATGCTGCCGCCGATGACCTCGCCCACACTGTGTGATTGTGCCACTCTGAGGACTAATCTGTTTTGCGCCTCAGAAGTCATTGTGCCTGCCTGATCTTCATCTGCTGGCCGCAGTGACATCCACTCTGTGTGATTGTGCCACTTGTGGCTAATACTGTTTTGCCGCCTCCAGAATGTCATTGTGCACTGCCTGGATCTCATACTGCTGCCGCCGTGACCTTCCACACTGTGTGATTGTGCACACTCTGTGGCCTAATACTGTTTTGCCGCCCCAGAATGTCATGTGCCACTGCATGATCTCACTTCTGCTGCGCCGTGACTCCTACAAATGTGTGATTGTGCCACTTGTGGCCTAATACTGTTTTGCCGCCTCCTCTGAGATGTCATTGTGCCACTGCTCTGATCTCATGCTTGCTGCTGTCGTGACCTACACACTTTATCATTGTGCACCTCTGTGGCCTAATACTGTTTTGCCGCCTCCATTAATGTCATTGTGCTCTGCCGACCTCATACTGCTGCCGCAGTGACCTCCACACTGTGAGATTGTTGCCACTTGTGGCCTAATACTGGTTTTGCCGCCTCCTAGAATGGTCTATTGTGCCCTACTGCTGATCTAATGTTTTTTTTTTTTTTTTTACTGCTGTCGTAACTCCACACTGTCGTGATTTGTGCCACTCTGTGGCACTAATCTTGTTTTGCCCGCGCCTCCAGATTGTCATTGTGCAACTGCTGATATCTACTGCCTGCCGCTGTGACCTCCACACTGTGTGATTGTGCACTCTGTGGCCTAATACTGTTATGACGCCTCCATAATGTCATTGTGCCCACTGCCTCGACTATACTGCTTGCGCGGTGACCTCCACCTGTGTGATTGTGCCACTCTGTGGGCCTAATACTGTTTGCCGCCTCCAGAATGTCATTGTGCCACTGCCTGACACCTCATGCTGCTGCCCGCCGTGTCCTTCGCTCTCAGTGATTGTGCCACTCTGTGGTTCCTCGTGTTTTGCCACCTCAGGAATGTCATTGTGACACTCTCTGACCTCATGCTGCTGCTGTGATCCTGCCCCATGCCTCCTCACTGTGTTCATTGTGCACTGCCTGACCTCATGATGCTACCGCCGTGACCTCCGATATCAGTCAGTGTTCCATTCTGTGGCTTCCCATGTTTTGGCCACCTCCAGGAATGTCATTGTGCAATGCCTGAATCTCATGAATGCTGCTGTAGTGACGCCACACTGTGTGATTGTGCACTCTGTGGGCCTAATACTGTTTTGCCGCCTCCAGAATGTCATTGTGACCACTGCCTGATCTCATACTGCTGCCGCCGTCACCTCCACACTGTGTGATTGTGCACTCTGTGGCCTAATTACTGTTTTGCCGCATACAGATGTCATTGTGCACTGCCTGATCTCATACTGCTGCCGCCTGACACTCCACACTGTGTGATTGTGCCACTCTGTGGCCTAATACTGTTTTTGCCGCCTCACAGTTTGTCATTGTGCACTGCTGATCTCATGCTGCTGCGTCGTGACCTCCACCACTGTATCATTGTGCCATCTGTGGCCTAATATGTTTGCGCCTCCAGAATGTCATTGTGCCACTGCCTGACTCATAATGCTGCGCCGTGACCCTCGCTATCAGGTCATTGTGCCCACTCTGTGGCTTCCTCGTGTTTGCCACCTCCAGAATGTATTGTGCCACTGCCTGAACCTCATGCTGCTGTGGCTGCCGCCGTCACCTCCACAATATGTCTCAATGTTGCCACCTGAGCTTCAGCTGTTTTTTTCCCAGCTTTCGCTGGCATGATTTATCAGGCTACATTTCCACTTGAGTTTATTGGTTAGTTTTGCCTCTTAAGTGCCAGGAAATTTATAGTGAAGCGATTATAAGTAGCGGCGGCAGTCATCTGCGTGGTCATACTAAACACAACATTGTATGAAGACCAACCAAACTCCCTCTGCATATATTAAGCATAGAACAACGTTCTACAAGCACCCTGCAGGACTTGTGCAGCCTGGAAATAGCTGCTTTTTAAAGCGATGTGCCGAAAGTAATCGGACCGAATTTATTTTTGTCGGAAAATTCGGCAAAGTGACCAAATCGAATTTTTGAGAAATTCGCCCATCTCTACCTATAATGTTATTGTGGCAATAGAAGTAGTAGTAATATTAGTAGAAGGATTAGTATTAGTGCAGTTAGTTTTTCCTCTATCGGATTACAGAACAGTGCCCCGTATAAGGACTATAATTCTCAGCAAATCACCAGAGCAAGCTCTTAAAAGACTGTGAATAGAGATTTTTAAAGGGGTTGTCTCACTACAAGGATTGCTTTTTATGTTAAAAGATCTGCCAAAACAAGTCACTTTGCAATATATGTCCATTAACAATGTCCTACCTATTCCTAGATATCCCCTCTTGTATGGGCTGCATCTGCTCCTCAGGTCGCTTTAGTTACAGACCTGTGTGATCTATCCTGATAGGCTGCCAGCACTGGTTGCTATAGCTACAGACCTGGCTTCTACTGCAGCCTAGTGGAATCCAGTAAACACGCCCCTGAATTCAAAGTGAAACCAAGAAAACAGGAGTGAGGTAAGATAAATCAATGTAGTGAGACAACTCCTGTAAGTTGTTGTTAGCAAAATTGTGACTATAAGTAATTTATTGTACTTTGGAGAAAGTTGCTGCTTCTCACTCTTCACTGTGGAGAGTGATTGGAGTGCGATCATCTCTTGTGTTCCAGGTATTCTCTGCTGTTGCTGCTCCAAAATCCAAGACCTACTTCTTTGTACTTCTGGTGTCTCATGTTGACACATAGAGAACGCTCTCACCTTGCTTTTCACCATAGGTGTAACTTTAGGGGGATACAGAGGGGACTGTTCCCCCTCACTTTTTTCTGGGTGGGGGACGGTCCCCCCTACTTTTTAGCCACTTCAATAAAATATAATCCTTATGAAAGCATGAGAATAGAGTAAGTGGGGAGAGCAGAGCACAGAGGTTTACCCTTTGCCTCCTATATTTCTGTGCGTCTTGGGAAGACCGAGTAGGTAGGAGCCTCAAGTGTCAGTGCAGAGTGAGAGCAGCTCTGATTGGCAGAGCAGGAGTTTGCAGGGGCTGCTTCACCAATCAGAATGCTGCTCACAGTCCAGCACACTCTGTATCTGGGGCTATATCTTTCCCTCCCATTGTATAGCACTTCCCCTATGCTCAGCCCTCATCAGAGAAGAAGAGAAGCTCTTGCCGAATGCCAACTGAACCAGACTACAAGAGACAAGTAAGGAGAGGACAAGGGTGCCAGACGTTGTGTGTGCATTTGAGTCGGGTATGTACTGTATATGTGAGATGTGTATATACTGTACAGCCATGTGTCTAGCCATGTCACGTCTTCCCTGCATATAGCAGAGTGCACAGTATGCCCCGCTATACACCGTGTGAACCTTAAGGGTACATTCATGCAGAAGATATGAATGCTTATTCTGAGATAGATTCAGTGCTGGATCTGCCCCAGAACCAGCGTCCAATCCGGCAGGAAACTGATTTACATTATACCCCATGTAAAATCAGTGTCGTTGTTTAGGTGACACCGAGTATTTTCGGCGCGTACTGTCAGCGCCTACAAAGAATTCTTCAAGGTGTTTTCTGCACTAACAGCACTAAAGAATAGGAAGCAGAAATCTGCCTCAGGCATTCTGGGTCGTTTGCTTGTCGGACTTCTGCATTTGCAAGCGTCAAATTTCCAACAAGCAAACGACAATGTCAGTGCCGAAAAAAACGTCATTTGAACTCACCCTAAGTGTGTAGTGTGTCTGTGTTCAATATATGTATATATACACACACAATTTCTGATGTAGTTAATCTCTGGGGAACAGTGTGTAATGTAATTATCTCTGGGGTATGGTATAATAAATTCTTTGTTGTACAGTGTGTAATGTAATTTCTGGGGTACGGTGAATAACGCAGTAATGTCTGGGGTACGGTGTGTAAATAATCTCTGGGGTACAGTGGGTAATGTAGTAATCTCTAGGGTACAGTGAGTAATGTAATATCTAGTGTATGGTGTGTAATGTAGTAATCTCTGGTGTCCAATGTGTAATATAATCTCTGGGGTACAGTGTGCAATGTAATCTCTGGGGTACAGTGAGTAATGTAATCTCTCATGTATGGCGTGTAATGTAATCTCTGTTGTACAGTGTGTAATGTAATCTCTAGGGTGTGGTGTAATGTAATCGCTGGAGTACAGTGAGTAATATAATTCTTTTCTAGGGTTCAGTGTGTAATATCATACATTTTTGGGTATAATGAATTACACTGAGTACAATGTGCAATTCATTCATAAGGTGCGGTTAGTAATGTAATTTCTATGTCTACCATGTGTAATATAATTCATTTCTGGGGTGCAGTGAGTGATGTCATTTCTGGTGTATGGTATGTAATAAAATACATTTTGGGGTACAGAATGTGACATAAGTGATTCGTAGGGGTACAGTGAGATTGGGTTCTTTTATTTTTCTCATTCTGTTGTGTGTATAGAACAAATTTAATGGAGTAGTGATGGGGGATGAGAATGGGTTTAGCGAAATTTGTTGCATTGCACAACATTTTTTATTTCCATCTAGAGGGGAAAATATTGTAGGTGGGCTGGTTTGGTTTCATTGCCAGGACTGCTTTTTAGTCCAAGTCCGGCTCTAAACTTTAGTAATTAGAGAGCCAATCATAACCTTAAGGATTGCACCAAAAGTGTTTGCCATAAGGACTCCGCCTGGACCTGCTGGGGGAGCTCACAGCGCTCCCTCAGACCTCCCAGCTTGGTTAGAGGGGCCGCTTCACTGCAGGCAGAGGAGAGAAGGGAAGGGAGGGGAAGTGAAAGGAAAGGTTAGTGAAGGAGGGAGGGAGGGATAGGAAGATAGGGGATGAGAGGGAAAATTGCCCCCCCCCCTTTATGAACCAAAGTTACGCCCCTGCTTTTCACTGCAGTGAATGAATAGCGAGCAAGCTTCTCTTGTGTGTTGGGTAAAGCATCAGAAGTGTAGAAAAGCAGATCCTCAGGTCTCAACCGCCTCCACCCTCCTGTTTTGGAGCACCTGGGACCTGTCGAACACACAGGATATACTTGCTCTCCATTCACTTAAGGCAGTGGAAAGATGGGTGAATGCATTCTCTATGGGCAACATGTATGTATGGGGCTATGCCAGAAGTCTGGCGTCTCTTTTAGCAAGAAAACTGACGCAGTCCTGTTTGCTATATTTTTAATCAGACGCACTCCAAAATTTGGTGCATAATAAAGTGCCTGCGGCACTTTGTAATGCGCCCGAGATCGGGGAGAGTGCTGGAGGTTTGTCGTACTACAACCATACAAAGCTACATATTTATGACTGTTTATTGGCAAATCCAGGCGCATTACTGCTGGAACAGGTAGACCACTTTAAAAGTGGTTTACTTGAGCCAGATTTGTTGCTTAGTATCTAGAAAGCACTAAATCTATGTCCCGCAGTAGAACATTTTCATAGATTCAGACACATTCTACACTACTAATGCCCACAAAAATCATACATGTCGCCCTGTGTGTCAGCATGAGACACGGAAAGTACAGAGGATCAGGTCCTAGAGGACTTTGGAGCAGCAATAGCAGAGGACCGGGAGAAAAGTAAAATTTTTATCTTTTTTACCCAAGTTTCTTTCCCATTTAGAGATACATTTTCCTGGCTTGAGTAACCCTTTAAAGATGAACTTAACATTTAGGTACCATGTGTTATTACATAAAGCTATTCAAATAAATGGTCATCTATGTAGCATATGTAAGAACTGGGTTCACTAAGTTAACAGACACTGCTTGTTAGTTTCTATCCCCTTGGCTCATGGAATATGGTCTCAAGGGATGGACCACCATTTATAATGTCCTTATAGAACTTTATGGGCGACATGTATGATTCTCGCCGCGTCAGAGCGCACCTTTCTGCCAGTTTTCCGGCGAATCTGCGCCTTAATAAAAATGATTTTTTTAATCATACTCCATGCCGCACGGCGCTGAGAGCCGAGATTGCATTGCGCCGATCTCTCCATAGACTACAATGGGACAAGTAGCTCGGGCTTTGATTGGCTGGGTAGCCAACCCCCCGCTAGTTCAACCAATCAGCTCTTTTCTGTATTTTTACTGTATTTTGAACTTTTCCCCCCCTTTGATTTTGGTTTGGTCTATATTTTCCATATATTAGAATGGGTCCCTGTCGCTCCTATTCTGATTGGCCGAGATAGCCAAGCCCCCGCTAGCTCAACCAATCAGCTCTGTTCTGTATTTTTACTGTATTTTGAACTGTCCCGCCTTTGATTTTGATTGGTCTATTTCTCCATATATTATAATAGTTACCTGTCTCTCCTATTCTGATTGGCCCAGTTGCCAAGCCCCCGCTAGCTCAACCAATCAGCTCTTTCTGTATTTTTACTGTATTTTGAACTGTCCCGCCTTGATTTTGATGGTCAATAGTTCCCCATAGGTTTTAATCGTTCACTGCCCGCCCCTTTATTCTTGATTGGTGGTTTATGCCGACCAATGAGAAGCGCTTACAGAATTTGAATTACTGTATTTCCCGACAATTTCCAATATCCTAATTCCTGATATTGCGCCGTTCTAGATTTTTGGAAAGTGATTTTTTTTTAAAATTCTTTTTTATTTTTGAGGTTTGAGCTCATTTTCTGATAATGTTTTACTCGTTTATAAAAGCGATTTTTTTGGAATCATACTCCATGCCGCATGGAGCTGAGCGCCGAGATTTCTGTTGCGATCTTCTATGTTTCCTTGCATGTTCCGTTCTCGCTTCACTTCACCTCCGCCGGATCATTTAGACCAGAATCAACCAGGTCTGCCTGTCGGAGCTGGCAAGCGCTGCAATGCGCCGCACTTGTCCGACCCGCGATCATACATGCCTCGGAGTTTTCGAGTGCCCTGCGTCCCGCCCCGGAACCCCTACACCGCGCCCATTGCACGCCCCTTCATGTGAGGCGCATCCGAAAGTGGCAAACGCTGCACCTAACATCGCATCCCTGCGTCCGACAGGGGATTCGGGCCGGTGAGGCGCAGGATACACCAGAACACAGGCGTAAAGCCCATTCATAAATGTCGCCCTATGTCTTTGTAGTTGTTGTTCCCACCTCTGGGAATTCTGAGGCTTGAGGCTGCATAGTTCTCTTGGGGAAGAGAGGATAATGTCAGGCAGCTTATCCTAGCCTATGTGAGAGCAGGGTATGATAGATGAAGAGAAGCTTAGCTTCATAGTATGTGGGCTTATGAGATTCAGAGCAGGAGTTCTTAGTAAAAAACAGTGAATCCTAACAAAACTGAAAAGAGTGACAGTAAGAATCCTGCTTCCCATGACCACACAAGGTGACAACCTCCTCTATACATGCATTGATACAAGGAAAACTGTCAATTGACCTGTTGTAAGCAGAACTCCCATTATTCCCATATGTTTATTTTAATGCTTTCGTTTTATAAAAAAAAGAATATCGTACCTTACAGTGGAATATCTTTAGTTTTTCTTCATGATAGTCAATAAAGTTTAAAAACCTGTGCTACACAATAGTCTAGACGACATTGTATGATTAAATTATATGGCTAAAATTTGAACAACTATTTTAAGATGTGAGTCCTTGAAACCTTGTAGTAGAAAGGCTCCTTAACTTATTTTTCTTTGAAATAGAACCATGGAGAATAAAGTATACGGTATATGTTAGGTTAATTGTAGACCTCAGGTATCTAAAAGGTCTTTCAAGATAATATCTCAATCTCCATTTACACTTTGTATGAAAGGGATTTTTAATGGTGACAAATGTTCACATTCTTGTAGCAATGGAACATGCAGATTTTTAAGGATTCTTCTTAGTGTTTGCCGTTTTTGTCAGTATGTTGACTAATATTAGTTTTAATGTGATCTACAATAATCTGCTCAAGAGAAAGAATAATTTTAGCATTTTTCTCTGCAATATAATATAAACTTTCTTATTTTGTTCTAGCTTTAATTTATTGACGATATCTAACTTCAAAAATAATATATGCAACACTTTTATTTATTAGACCGCAACAATATGTTAGCATATAACAATTGTAATAGTATTGCTTCTAGGTTACATTGGTTTAAAGCTATTATCAATTAAAAACATGTAGTGTATTTAGCCTATATGGAGTCTAGTATGTGTGTGTCTTCATGTTGAAGAACGTATTACTGCTTTTAGTGCTTGCTAAGTATGAAAAATGGCATTCCTCATTTCTATATTTTTTTTTCTCTATCAACTCTGTTGTCTAATAGATTTTGGAAGTAGTTTCTATAATTTTAGCCAGTTTCTCATGAGTGAGAGGGGTAAGTTCTTAAGATGTAGCAAACTTTTGAATTAGCTTGCCCATTTAACATGAGCATGTACCAATATGATATGATAGTTAACGTTAGGACGCACTTTCCGGTTAAGTTGCATTGAGAAAAATAAACAACTAGGCATTCAAGTGCAGGTATTTTTGCTTGAATGGAGGCCTCTTCAGTTCAACATATGTTTGAATGAACATGTAAAAATAATGTAGGTTTATATTGTCCTAAATCTGAATTTTTTAATAACCTTAGCCCTTAACATAACCGTAAGCCTAAATTGGGGTTAGAGTTGTTTAAGGCATTTTAGGGATTAATTTTCCGGTACAATATCCTGTCTGGCATCACTTCCTGTTACTTCAAAATAGGCCAATGTTATGGTAACTGGAAGTGACGTTGTATACCATGTCAAAAGTCACTTCCTATTATTTTATCATAGGCTCAATGTTATGGTAACAAGATGTCTGATGTCACTTACAGTTACCACAATAATGGACCTATGTTGAAGTAACAGGAAGTGCTGTTGGACAGCACGTTGCACTGAAAGTTAGGTCACAATGGGAGAGTCACAATGCCAGAAGGTTAGGTTAACCCTAAAACACCTTAAAGAAGCCTAAGCAAAAGGTTTACGGTTCTGGTAAATTTTTTGTGATTTTCGACAACAATTGATTTAGGCCAACGTAAATCGAAGCACTCAAATTGACTTTGACTGGGATCCAACACTACTTAAAGACTTTAGGAATTATGTAACAGATATGTTAACATTTTAGACCCCAGACCCCAAATTATAAGACCTCAGACCCCGTAAATTAGTAGACCCAAGACCTCAGAGGCATCAGGTACTCAGATATTAATATATTTGTGTTGCACAGAATATAGATTATCCTAAGCATAAAATAATTACCAGCAGCTGCCATTTTTAGTATTTTCTACTCCTACCTACTTTTCTGCGCCTACTAAAAATTTCTGTACTTGGATGATTAGAAGCTAAAGTAGGGAGATACACTTAAAATAAAAATACTTCATTTCAGGACTATAGCAACATTATGTTACACATTGTATGCAGATTTCACTGCACTGTGCATGGGAGAGTTAAATGATTCATTTTGGGGGTAAATATTATATATATGACCTAAAAACAGATTATTAAACAGTTAAAAAAAAAAGCTATGTTTTTGACCATTTATTACTGAATAAGTAATGTATGTGTGTGCAGTAAGCATTATGCCAAGCTGCAAGTGAGAATGAAGGTCTGTTCAATGCAGCCACCAACATGTTAGCGAGCTAAGGGATCAGAGGGAGGATGTGAAAGTTATGGATTATCATGAATAGCTGCCATGTGGGACAGTGTAAGCTAGTGCTGTGCTCAAGAGAGAGAGCTGTAGGACTTGGTGGTGCTGTATTATCTTTTTGTGTTAAGGGTGAAGCTGAGTGGTTCTTTTTAAGAGGCAGTCTCCATATCCACGGATTTGGACTCCAACTGTGTAAGGCATATAGTGGTCAGGAAGTTTAGTTATACAAGCAATAGGAGGCATACATATTGAACATTAACAACTGACAGGAAAATTACTGTAAAAAGTAATTACCCATGGAGACACTAAGCAAAAGTGAATGGTACAAACCTGAAACACATATTCAAAGCCTAGGCAGTTGGTTCAGGCACGAATCATCAGGTATCTTGGGTGCAACCTTAGATCCCAGTTAACATAGATGGGGCATACAGTTCTCTGGGCCCCTAGTTATAGATTGTAAAACAAGTATTCCTAAAGAATGGGCACCTACTTCCAAGTTCTTGAGAACTGAACATCTTCCATAAGCACTTCATTTCAATACATTCAATTGCAACATTTTTATGCTATCAGCATCAACTCTACTAATCTTTATCGATTGATGAAAGATGTCTTTCTGTTCTATATGATGTACTTGAACAGGTCTATCTTGAGCTCTTCCCATCTTTCATCCAACTCTCTTCTTGACCCACTGCAATTTGGTTTTGGATTCCACCACTCTACCAAAACTGCCCTAACCAAAGTCACCAGTGAACTAGTAACTGCTAAAACTTCATGTCATTAATCTGTGCTCCTTTTCTCTGATCTGACTGCTGTGCTTGCCAACAAGGGTTTTGCCACCAAGTATTAAGTCTTGTATGCCAGAGGATCAAATTCTTACTTCTCTCAGCAAAATACAAATACATTTACAGTATATAATTTATACAATGTGATTTTCTGGATTTTATTTTGGATATTTTATCTCTCAATGTTAAAATTAACTTATTCTTAAAATTATAGCCTGTTCATTAGGGATGAGCGATTATAATCGACAAAGTTGAAATCGGCACGATTTTTAGGCTGATCGGAAATTTCCGATCACGCGATATTTTAGGTGACAATCTTACAGATAATCTATTACTATCATGCCATTTTCAGCATTTCCTGTCATTTTGGCGGCCAGCAAATCAGCTTAGAGCATAGAGCAGGGTGAGCTGGGTGTGCGACGTCATGACTGTGATGTGTATGGTTGTCATTGGCTGGAAAAATCACATGACCTCGTTTTGCATAGAACAGCATTTCCTGTTCAGCATCAGTCTTTCAGTGTCTAACATTAGAGCAAGACGTGTGCTGCGTGTCTCTCAATACAGCTCAGCTCAGAGACACAGTTCTTCTCTTTATTCATACAGACAACTATGTTTTTAGCTGTGAACATTAGAATATAGGTAGATTAGAGAATTTCAGTTCTTATTTAGTTAGACAGAGACTTTTAAAGAAGCATTTAGCGCTGTCCAGCCGCGGTGGGGGGAGGGTTTGGGTGCAGGGGGCGGATAGACGGACAGACAGACAGGCTTTTGAAAGAAGGGTGCATATTGTGTAGCCCAGACTCTGCTATGAACCTGCATTGAAATGGCATTTTTTTACCACTTTTTAGCCAGCACACCTTGCACCTGAGGTGAAATTGTACCTTTTATTTTGTGCGTCCCAGTTTTTTTCAAAGAGCCACCATGTCATTAAATTTGGATACAGAAATTTTGTAGTAGCTGTTGGTGTATTTAATTGGTGCAAAAACCACCTTTTGTTATCCGTTTACCTTTAAAATAGCTGTATTGCACATGGTGCGGCCCAGTTTTTTCAAAGACCCACCATGTACTTAAATTTGGATACAGAAATTTTCTAGTAACTGTTGGTGTATTTCATTGGTGCAAAAACCACCTTTTGTTATCCGTATAACTTTTAAATAGCTGTATTGCACGTGGTGCGGCCCCAGTTTTTTTCAAATAGCCACGTTGTACGACAATTTTGATAGAAACATTTTCTAGTAACTGTTCTCGTTTATCATTGCTGCAAAAAACGCAATTTCACATCTGTGTAACTTTTGAATAGTTTTATTGCACTCAGTGAATCTCAGTTTGGCGCAGATAGCACACTTGTATGATAGTTTGTTGAAAACTATCAATTCCTAGTCCTACTGGGCAGTTGTAAATCCCTGGGACTGAAGGAAGAACACTGTTGATTTTGTCTTACGGTTCTTCCACCAGACCGCATTTCACAGGTATTCGATAGAAACAATTCTGTTTCTAATCCTAGTAGGCTGTTGGCAATTAAAGGGATTTAAGAATAGCTGTGATTTGCCGTCTTTCAATGGGAGACTGTCAAAAACTCTTCCATTGCTTTTTAAATTTTTATCTTTCTGAACATGGAGCAAAATGCAGGTGGTAAGTGAGCAAAAATGGGTGTAGGACATGGAGGTAGAGATACGAGAGAAGATGCTCCTTCCTTTAGTCTGTGGGTCATGCAGGTTTGAGGGTCATGCTGCGGTCCAGGACAGGCATAGTCAATGTCCAGTTCAACTAAAATGGTGGTTCAAAGACTCCTTTTTCCAGCACTTTTTTAATCTAGGGGTTGTGCAGGTTTGGGGCTCATGCTGTGGCCCAGGACAGGTATAGTCAATGTCCAGTTCAACTAAAATAGTGGTTGAAAGACTCCTTTTTCTGGCACTTTTGAATCTGTGGGTCAGACAGGTTTAATGGTTATAATGCAGTCCAGGACAGGTATAGTTAATGTCCAGTTCAACTAAAATGGTGGTTCAAAGACTTCTTTTTCCAGCACCTTTTAACCTGTGGATCATGCAGGTCTGAGGGTTATCCTGTGGTACAGAACAGGTATAGTCAATGTCCAGTTCAACTAAAATGGAGGTTCAAAGACTCCTTTTTCCGGAAATTTTTAATCTGTGGGTCATGCAGGTTTGAGGGTCATGCTGCGGTACAGGACAGGTAAAGTCAATGTCCTGTTCAACTAAAATGGTGGTTGAAAGACTTCTTTTTCAGGCACTTTTTAATCTGTGGGTCATGCTGGTTTTAGGGTCATGCTGCGGTCCAGGACAGGCATAGTCAATCTCCTGTTCAACTAAAATGGTGGTTGAACTACTCCTTTTCCCGGCACTTTTTAATCTGTGGGTCAGTCAGGTTTAAGGGTCATGCTGCGGTCCAGGACAGGGATAGTCAATGTCCACTTCAACTAAAATGATGGTTCAAATAATACTGCATTCTGGCACTTTTTAAGTTGTGGGTCATGCAGGTTTAAGGGTCATGCTGTGGTACAGGACAGGGACAGTGAATAGTCTGTGAGTTTTTTTCTGTGACTCTTGTTGCCTAATTGTCTTTCCTAAGATGTAGTACGTATCCAGTTTACTGTTGTGGATGTTAATTCCAGCTTCTCCACCCCTGTTTGGGTGTAAGAATGAAGGTGTTGTTCCTATCCCATAAATAATTATTTAATTCACTGAATCTATATGTCATGAAGAGCGGCACAGTCCCCATTGTGGACCGCAATCGTGTTCACTTTTGCCTGCTCCAGGACTGCCATCACTTACCTCTTGTGTGCCAGCTCTCTGAGACTTAAAGAGTCAGTGCACCACTGATTGGATTATCACCAGGCACTGACCCTTTATTACCTAATTTCCCCCATGTGCCACTGCCAGATTTTGGTGTATTTAGAGTGAGACTAGTAAGCTTTGATTGTGTTCTTCAGTGTACTGACCCATTGCCTGGATTTTGATCTCTTTTGCCTGTCGCCTGTCCTGACCTATTTGCTTGGACTTGACTAAACCTCTGTCTAACCCCTTTGTACTACGCTGCACCTCGGCCATCACCACGAGTGGCCACATCAGGGGTAGCGACCTGGGAGTCTCCCACAGCAAAGCCCAACTGGCCTTGTGGTAAAGAGTCGGAGGGCTCCTTAAATTCTGCTTCCTGGCATGGCTCATACCATCTTCTCACGGTGATCCAGAGGATCCACTTCCCGTCACTCATGAACATATCACATTCAATATCTCTACACTTTCACCGGTGCCACAAGTATGCTGCCTTGGGATAACCGTTTATCCTTCATATACCGTTTATCTTTCATATACGGTTTAATCCTTCAAGCAGCACATACAAGCCCTCATCTCTGCCTGCCACCTCCACATGAAAAATATCTCTTGAATTTGCTCATTTGTTATCTTTGATACTTCAAAACTCCTAGTCTATGCCCTTGTCATCTCCCACCTAGACTACTGCAACATCCTTCTCTGCGGCCTCCTGTCTAACACTCTTCCTCCCCTTCAATCATAATTCTATGGCCCGTCTTATCCTCTTCTTGTGTCTCCCCTGCCTCTCCCCTATGACAATCCTTTCACTGACTATCCATTGCCCAGAGAATTCAGTTCAAGTTACTATCCGTGACCTATAAGGCTCTCCACAACCTGTCCCTCCATACATCTCTTTCGTAATATCCAGATAACTACCCTCACACAATCTCTGCTCTTCACAGGACCTTCTTCTCTGCTCTCCTATTGTCAGCTCCTCACACAACTGTCTCCAAGACTTTTCCCATGCTTTTCTCTTACTCTGGAACTCACTGTCCCAAAACATCAGATTCTTCTTCACTTAAACTAGCTTCAAAAGCAACCTGAATATCTATCTCCTCAGAATAGCCTTCAACCTACAATTTTCCTGCTGCTCCTTCACCACCCCACAAACATGTCTGTCCCTCACCTTCTGTCTCTTTCCTCCTCATTTGTAGATTTTAAGCCTTTGTGGACAGGTTTCTCTCTCCATCTGTACTAGTTGTTAGTCATTTATCATTGTTATTGTACTTTGTCTGATATATTTTATGTATGTAACCCCCCTCGAATGTGCCCTAGTATCAATGGTGCTTTAAAATAAACAACAATAATAATAATGTCATCTCTTGAACTTGTATGCTATAAGATTTAATTACTTTTACTCGTCACAATCTTATGAGCATCTGTATATGTTATTTTAAGTGCCTCATTTTGGTAATTTTCATGCTTGTTTTAAGCCTTTACTTTACAAAAATGAATAGATTTTCAATTGGAAAAAAATAAAATAAAAAATAAATAATCCTAGTTATAACTTTTACCTACTTAAGAGCATTTGCCAACCGAATGTGAGAAAAACCAACAAGCCTATTGTTCCACGTAACTACCAAGCCTTCATGCCTTTAAATAAGGAATAAAATAAATCTTGTTAGAAAATTAGCACTTTGTAGTTAAAGTCTTTAAGCTCCAGTTTCCATATTGATGTATGTGAATCTACAGTAAATATTGCATTCCCCTATTCATTATTGAGTTTCTTGAAGATTTATCACACTGAATGTTTCCGATCTTCAAATGTAATATTTAACTGTCAATAGACACCTGTCCTGAACCTATTCTATGGCTGTGTTAAAAGTCAATACTGTAGAATAAGACTTACTAATGACACCTGTAAAATGACTTATTATCAACCCTCTTCCTGCAAATGAATGTATAATTATGTCCAACTGTTCTGTTTTATCAAAATGTGATATAAAAGTACACCCAGAAGATAGCACTGGCACAGGGTGCTGACTGCAGAAGGATGTCAGCTATATATTGTAAAGCCCAGATAAGAGTTTTTCTCTGATCTGGGCTGTTTAACCCTTGAATATTGCAATACTGACTGCTGAAGTCGGAGCTCCCATTAAAATCAATAGGAACATTCTGACCACTAGGTCCCAGGGCACATTCTTGAGATACAGGTCCCCTTATATTTGAAGAGCAATAGCTTTTAATTTGTGGGATAATATAATGTTTTCTTTGGTATCATTGAGGTACAAAAGATTTTCTGATCACTTTTTACTCCATTCTTTTGTGAGGCTGAAGAAACAAAAAGATGTAATTGTGTGCTTTTTTTAACTTATTTATTTTTTGCAATGTCAACTGTACAGACATGCAAATGTAATAGATTTGAGAGTTACAGATGCAGTGATACCTATTATGTGTACTTTCTTATATATTTTTTTTCTAATTAAAGTGTTTTTTTTATTGGTGAAACAAGAGTTTTGTGTTTGCTTTTTATTTATTTATTTTTTTAAACGCTCAAACTTTTTTTTTTACTTTAATGTCCGAATATTGAACCCGACTATTCGATCCCTTGATCCTTGTTATGATACATAGCAAGAAAATGATGTATTGCTATGTTTTATGATTTTTATCATGCAGTCTATTAGACCCTGACTTGTGTACGTGGCAATCCTGGAGGCCTTTATTTGGCTTATGGCTGCAATGGAAAAAATCAGCACCCTGCAATTGTGTTGTGGGGTGCATACACATAGGGAGCCCACTCTCTTTGGTTAGACAGAGGCAGCAGTGACGCTAGTGCCTGTGGCATCTAGGGGGGGGAAATGGCTGGGATTGCCTATATTGTATGAGTGCTGGTGCTGATCACTGGGTCTATGCAGGGCCGCCATACAGGGGGTACAACCAGTACTCCTGTATGGGGCCTGGGGACATAAGGGGCCCGCGGCAAGCAGGCCCCTTATTTCACATTACAGAAGAGAGCTCGGCGAATCTGAGCGCTGAGCTCTCCATAGGACCCGGCCGCCGCCCGGCAGCAGCCAGCAAATGTTGGTGCCGCGGCTGGGAGGGGGCCCGCACTACATGGAGGGGCCCCGCAATCCCGGCCGCAGCAGCACAGGTAGTTTCTACTTAAATCCATGTGCCGCGCGCTGTAGCCAGAGCCGAGCCCTCCTCCTATGTGGGCGGGATGCGGAACAATGCGGTTCTGTGACGCCCCGCCCCCTGCATCCCGTCGCTGCACAGTACAGCGCGGCGCGGATAGAGAGGAGGTCCCAGCTCCGATTACAGCGCAGGACATGTAAGTATAAAAGCATGTCTGTGCAGCTGTTACAGGGTGCCGGACCACCTCTCAGTAGTGCTCTCCCCCCCCCCTCCTGCCCCAAGCCATGCTTTAGCTGTGTGGGGGCCCCCCCCTCCCCCAATCCGTACTATAGCTGTGTGGGGGCCCTCTCCTCCCCCAAGACATGCTATAGCTGTGTTGGGGCTCACTGCTCCCCTCGGGCCATGGGGGTGGGTGAGAGGCCCCCCTGCTCCCCTTGGGCCATGGGGGTGAGTGAGAGGGCCCCCTGATCCACTCGGGCCATGGTGGTGGGTGAAAGGGCCCCCTGCTCCAATAGCGCCAAGGGGGTGGGTGAGAGGGCCCCCTGCTCTCCTGGGGCCTTGGGGGTGGGTGAAAGGGCCCCCTGCTCCTATGGCACCACGGGGGTGGGTGAAAGGGCCCCCTGCTCTCCTCGGGCCATGGGGGTGGGTGAAAGGGCCCCCTGCTCCTATCGCGCCACGGGGGTGGGTGAGAGAGCCCCCTGCTCTCCTCGGGCCATGGGGGTGGGTGAAAGGGCCCCCTGATCCCCTTGGGCCATGTGGGTGGGTCAGAGGGTCCCCTGCTTCCTCCGGGCCATGTGGGTGGGAGGGCCCCCGTGGCCCGAGGGGAGCAGGGGGCCCTCTTACCCACCCCCGTGGCCCGATGGGAGCAGAGGGCCCTTTCACCCACCACCATGGCCCGAGGGGAGCATGGGGCCTTCTCTCCCACCCCCATGGCCCGAGGGGAGCAGGAGGCCCTCTCACCCACCCACATGGCCCAAGGAGATCAGGGGGCCCTCTCACCCACACACATTCCCCGGCGGGAGCATTGGGTCCTCTTACGTACCCACAGTCCAGGGGGGAGGAGGGGACCCTCTCACCCACACACACATGGCTGAGGAGGGGACACCCCCACACACATGGCTCAGAAGACCCCAGCTGTGTGCGTGAGAGGGCCCCCTCCTCCGGCCCCAAGCAGGAAGTGGGGAACTACCATATTGGTACACCCTAATGCATTGTACACACAGTGCATTAGGCTGTCAAAAATGATTGTGGCCGCTAGTGGTGAAGCGCCCTAGGGGGACCCAAAGTTAAAGTAAAAAAAAAGTTTTAAAGTGTAAAAAGAATTAAAAAGTATTAAACGTTCAAATCACCCACCTTTGCCATTTTACAAATAAGAAAAATAAAATAATTCTCCATATTTGGTGTTACCGGATCCATAAAAGTCCGATCTATTAAAATATAGCACTATTTATCCCGTACACTGTAGAAGAAAAAAATTCCAAACGCCAAAATTGCAGTTTTTTGGTCATTTCACGTCCTATAAAAAATAGAATAAAATTGATCAAAAAGTTGTCCAGACTAGGAAATCATAATGAGGACGTGAAAGGGGCGGGGCCACGTCAGTGAATGGGTGGTGCCCGGAAGGGGCATATTTGGGTGGTGCCTAGGAAGGGGCCTGTTTGAGGTGGGACATGGAAAGGGGGCCCAGGCACTTCGGCTGTATGGGGCCCCAAAATTTCTATTGGCAGCCCTGGGTCTATGTGACCCACTGATGCAGCTATTTGATGAGGAGGCCCTGATGTGACCGCTGTAACCCCTGTAGCTATCCTACTGTTGAATAGCATACATTGGGACAAAGTCCTCCAACTAAATGGGACATTTTAAAAACAGTTTTTAAAAATACTATTTTTATAACCACTTCCTACTTTTGACGTCAGCATTGTGAAATTCATGAATTAACTCATATATTTTGTGAGCTTTCTTGGTGGGTACTAAGGTGTGTGACAGGCTGTCTGTATGCATGACCCCCATTGCTATTATATGCAAAAGGAGCAATTCATTAGAGTTGCGAAAAGGTATGGTTGTTGGTTTTTGGGCCAACAATGACAGTATTTCTAAAACTGTGCAGTCTTCAACTGTTCACGTGCTGCTGTGGTGAAATATTATAATCAGTGAACAAATGGCACCATTGCACATAAGGGACGTGGAAACTGTGGAACAAATACCATTGATATTAGAGGTGAATGTAAGCTACAAAGGTGCATCAGGGTGGACTCACATGCAACAGTGAAACAGTTCACTGCCAAAATGAACCGGAGGGCCACCAGATGCATGTCTAGAACAACAGTTCAACCAACCAACTGCTTATGGGGCTCCAAAGCAGACAGGTGGCCACTTCTCCTCCGCTAATATAGTTGCATTGGCAGAAAAGGCTTACATTTTCATGCAGTATTGGACTTCTGCTTATTGACAAAGGGTTGTTTTTCCAATGAGTAATGTTTTAGCTTCATCCAACCAATGGACATGGGTTTGTTAGGTGAGAAACATCAGAGAACCAAAGAACTTACAACCATTTCTGGAAGAACACAAGCTGGTGCTGGTAGCATTATGGTCTGGAGAATGTTTTAGTGGTATTCTCTTGGCCCACTCATCCATGTTGATTTGTGTCATTGCGATTATGTACAGCCATACATGCTGACTTTCTTCCCCGGAGTGTATTGGATCTCCCAGAAAAACAATGCAACATGTTACATGGAAGAAATGTCCGACATTGGTTGGAAGAGTATGACCATAACTTCCAGGTACTACACTGGCCCTTTAGTTCCCCAGACTTGAACCCAATTGGGCATCTGTGTGAGACTCCAGCAGTTGTGGCTCAAGATTAGTGTTGAGCGATTATTATCAACATGGTGATCGGATTTTTTAGATCATGCGATAATTTAGGTTAAAATCTGTGCTATCCCATTAATATCGCCCTTTTTTGGGCCTTCCCGTCATTTTGGCGGCAGCAAATCACTTAAAAATAAGCAGGGTGAGATTGTGTGCGACGTCATGACTGGGGTGTAGGTTGCATTGGCTGGAAAAAAAACTGACCTCTTTTACATAGAACAGCGTTTCCCGTTAGCCCCTGTGTCTCTCAGTGTCTCAGAGCAGAAAGACGTGCGCTCTGCTTGGTCCAAAAGCTTAGCGAAATTTTTTCTTTTTTTCACAGAGAAAAAAACCTCTATATTTGCGGATCCTTACCCAATTTAGTTAGATTAGGATTGGAAGATTTTATGTAGTTAGGTAGAGAATTTTTAAAAGGGGCATCTACCCCTGTAAATCCGGGGGGGCGGGGGGGGGCCCCCACGGGCGAACAAGACAACTCATAAAGAATAGGATAAAGTTCACCCCAAATTAGTTAGACATTTAACTGCAATAGCTTTATTATTAAAGTTTTTATTGAAAAATTTCCCGGATATTTTGGGGAGCCTGAACTTTTAGGATCACATCTTTTTTTATAATTGCAGGTCTCTTTTTTAGGTGCAAAAACCCCCTTTTTTTATCATATAATTTCGATAGGTTTTATTTTTAATTTTGCCCCCTTCCCCCCTTTGTTGATATATCCACCTTGCACTTAAATTTGAAACCAGCAAATTTTTTAGTCACCACAGGTGAATTGAAAGGGGCCAAAAAAAAT
>JAODAL010042331.1:0-34938 GCA_025379985.1 Phyllomedusa bahiana | reverse complement strand
TTTCTCAGTGCCGAATTTTTGCCCATAGCAGTCTAAAGTTTTTTGATGCGAGTTCGGACTCCCGACCCCCGGACTCCTTTTTGTGGTTTGAGTTACCCTTTGTCACGATATAGTGGTACAGGGGGGAACCAAAGGGCCTTGAGGCCCGGTTTGGGAACAAGTGAAGGCAAATAGAAAGGGGAACCCGGGGAGGCGAAGGGGATGGGGACTGGATCCGGCAAAGGTCAGCAGGAGCACAGTATTTGGTACGTAGGTATGAGGGTTTGCAGGGAAAACCCGCAAATGAGAAAAACTAAGGGTGGGGTTAAGTTCCAGGCTAGAGGACTAAAAAACCAGCAGGAGCTTAAACAAAATTACTCAAGCAATGGGACATCGGGGCTTGAGGATTTTTAATGGAAAAACCAAAAAACGGGAAAAAAGGAAACAAGATGGAAACCCGTGAGACACGACCCACCTTTTTGGGCTGAGGGAAAAACCTTAAGGGAAAACAAAGTTAGAAAGTTTAAGGTATAGCGGGGGTTTGTGACAATCGGGCTGCGGCCGTACTAAACCCAGGAGAACCCTTTAATATTTTTTTTACTAGCAAACTTTATACAGAGCAGTTTTGGGACTGGGGGTGGGGCCATAGGCTGCTTTAGGCCATTTTGGGGAAAAGGACCCAAGGGAGGCAGAGCTTTTGTCCCACTCCACAGGCCCCCCTTTCTTTTAAAATGAGTCCCTGTTTCCCCCCTTTTCCCCCCTTTTTGCCCCTTCTGAGCAGAGTTTTGAGGGGTTCCTAAGGCCCATCGGGGGAAACAGGGAAAAATGGTGGACACGGCCTTTCAGTCACAAGACCCTTAAACCCTGGGTTTTTGGTCGCAGCCGGGTTTTGCCGCTTTTGTCTGCTCTTATTTCCCCCGGCTTCGGGGCTGTCAGATTTTGCTGTTTTCTGTGTCCTGACCCTTTTTTTTTTCCCAAACTTGTAGGCAACAAAGGGCTTTTAAATTTGGTCTCTGACACTTTTTGCATTCTTTATGGGTTTCTATTTTTATGTTAAGTATGCCCTGGTTCTCCCATGGGCCCCTAATCATGGGCTTTTCCAAAAGTTTGACAAAGGTCTGTGTTATGTTTTAGTCTTTTCCCTTTGGCCGCTTTTCCATGCCTTTTGGGAGTGCTTTCAACTCCCCCCCTGGCAAATGAAGTGGAAGTGGGTTTTTTAAATTTTTTTAACCCCTTTTGCTGCGTGACCACCGTATATCCAATGTGATACCTCCTGTATTCCCAGTACCTGGTTCCTTCAATAAAAAACTCAAAGGTTAGAATTAGTGATTGGGAAGACTTTCACATGGGTAAATCCTATTGTTTCTTGTGCCATTAGGACCATACAAGCATATTCTTCCTCGTCTTTACCATCTAATTCTTCCCCCTTTGGTTCTAAGTTCTAGGGTAACAGAGTGGTAGAGTTCAAGGTTCTACACCAAGTCAGTGAAACACTTGGGACATCAGTAACACACTGCAGGCGTAGCTAACAGGCCATAGAGATATGTCATAGTTGCACCATGAGAATATCATGTACATCATACATGTATTGCTACGGGGTAATCCAGTACAACCTCTGAGACTTTATGTATAAGTACTTGTACTACAGTGACTACTCGTACACATAAGGGGTTCCTCTCGCCACTGGATTTAATCTAGCTGAGTTATAGCTACTGGTCTCTGCTGTGTACCATGTGACTGTAAGGACTGCCGTGGCATGACCAGCCATCTCAGTGCAGAACAGCGAGAACAGCTTGTCATAGTCAGGTGTGCCCAGGGCAGGTGCAGAGGAAATTAACAACTTCAGAGTTTGGAATTTAAGTGCCTCTTCTATCAGCTCAAATGGCCGTGTAGCCAAACACTCATACAGAAGCTGTATAAGCAAACAAGCTGATCATATTAAAATATATTACAATATTATATCAAACTCAGGAATATTCTGAGTTGCTCTAGACTCCCAGAAGTCAGGTCCTGTATGATCTGTATTCGGTCTCTGGTCAGGTGCCTGGCACCAGCTGACAAGCGGTGTCCTAGAAGGTAACCTTGTCTACAAAAACTGTAACTTGTCCATTGAGACTCAGGCCCTCGATCAGCTAAAAGAAACAAAAACAAAACAGAGATAGTGCAGCCTCTAAACATTTTCCGCTGTCACTGGCCAGATTAGTCATCCATGTATAATACTGTCCGTAAGTCAGGTGATATCCACTGTTACAGCACTGAGGACAGAACTGCTTATATCTTATTGGTTAGTTTAAGAAAGTAGTGAGCATCTCAGGTTAAATGTTAAGGTATCTGTAATACATCCTACAACAAAAATACATAAGGAAGAGAAGACTAACTGAACCCTTTCTCTACAGTAATCTGTTAGTCCCAAAAAAGCTGACCATTCACGAGCTGGAGCCTGTTTCTGGAAGATCTACAACTATTGGCTCTTCCACTGGCCTGCCCCCTGAGTCTGGCAGCATGTACCTCCTATCTTATCATCAGTTGTAAAAAGCTCACCAGCTGTACACTCATGTAGGACTACATGACTTTACAATATAAACAGCCATACAAACAATGAGATAGCCAGACGCAAAAGAACCACAACGTTAACATAAAATAACAAAGAAACAAAGGATCCCCTTTTCCTCTCATTAATAGGGGGTTTGCCAGGCGTGAGTTACTTACCTCCTAATCGTTGTGAGGGTAATGTTTATATTTTTGTAATTTTATGATTACTATTTATATTAATATATATATATATATATACTTAAATTTGTTTTAGTCATCACATAAGACAGGATGCATAGATCTCAGCAGAAAGGAGATGTTAATTAGGGTCTAAGCTTCCTCAGTGAGACATCTGGCTCCAAGATATCATGTGGCATACTAAAGGAGCATTCATCAGGGGCAAAGTTAAAAGACCTCTTTTGTGTTCAGTAAGAAGACCACCCATATGGAAAAATGTTAACTTTTATTCAAGCGTATAAAGGAACTAGCTATGTTTTGTATTGATTGGCTAAAATGTATCTTAAGCGTAGAAGGGGGCTATAAAACCATGCATGATTGTAGTAGGATGGACAGACATTCTTGAGTTATGCAATGATGATATTCATATATGCTTGCATTGGAATAAACCTGGTATTTTACCTTCAATTGATTTTTAATTTGAAAACCCGATCAACATCTAAAAAGCTTTATTAAGCTACGACAAAATGGCGCTTCCAAGTGGGGCTCAGAAAATCGATTTGAGTATCGGGACCAAAAAGGGCATTGAACAATACTTTGTTAATGCAGAATAAGAAAGATGCGATCAAATCAAAAAGGTAAGCAATATATTTTACATTTGCTTACTATAGATATATATTCTGTCTCTTCAAGCATTGGCTTCTCTGTCCGTCTGTTTTTGCCAGATCACTATAGACATCTGACCTAAGAACCTTGATTAAAATATCAAATGAAATGATGTGATCGTGGGTTTACTAATACTATATATATATTTAATATGTGTGCTGTGGATTCTCCCTGAATTAATACCATGATTTATCATGAGTTGTGTCTGGTACTGCAGCCCTTTTACCTTCAATTAGGCTGAGATGCAATACCAGGGAGGTGGCACTATTTGAAAGGAAAAAAAACACACCTTTTTTGTTATTCTAAAATATCTTTTTAATACTATACCAAAGATCACAGCGAAAAAAATGATTCTAAATTATTAAAAAATAAATTTTTATTGAGAAAATATTTTATACAAACTAAAAAATATTTTAAAAATATGGCACAACAAAAATGGAGAGGTACAGGCAGTCAAATGGGAATCAACAATGATTCCCATTAGGTAAAGGATACTATTAATTTTTTAATAATTTAGAATATTTTTTTTTTGCTGTGATCTTTGGTATACAGTAATATTGATAGTTATGGTTGGTCCAGCCCGTATTTAAGTTTGCTATAGTGTATAATTATCTTTTTTAAAACCGCTTGTCAGAAGGGAACTCACAACCACTCTGAGTCAAGTTTTGCTACTAGGTAAAACATGCTTTTAATATAACTTACACTTCAAATTTTGGCTATGTACTGGATTCGTTTTTATAATTGTGTTTACTTACTTATACGATAAATTTAAACTTTGGGCTCAAAATAGGAAGTCAGAGTTTTTATCTGGAGCATACGGTGGTTATTCTTGGCCTTGTATCGTCTCTATCATCAACAATAAATTTCATAGATGGGTGTTTGCATCGGTATATGGGGTGGGCCGGGGCACATTTTTTTTGTATCCGATAGATGTATGGTCAAAAATAATTCTTGCAGCAGGGGGATATCCCTTTTAATGGCACTTTAAATAGCTGATAGCATTATATGAAAATAAAAAAATGTCATGCCTCGCTACATTTTATGTGGCGAGAGGATGTAAAATATAGCAGAAGGATTGAAGTCTTTTCCATGGAAGAAAATGTTGTATAGATCCAAGGATTTTGTAAAAATATTATCTAGATTGCTGTTGCCACTTTTAACCATGGTATGATGGTTTCAGAGGATGTACTTTTGATCTTATAAAGTCACAGATACTTGTCACAAGATCACATATCAGATAGTGTAATCTCTAGCCATCACTTAGTGACCTATGGAGGACTCACCCCTCAGATATCGCTATTACTAATTTTCTAAGCAAAGTCATATTGATTTGAATGATACTTTACTTAGAACAATGGGGCAGATTTATCAATAGTGTCTTTTTTTTCCAAATTGTTTTTATTGGTTTACAATTTTTAATCAAACAATTATAACAGGAGGAGTGGGGGAAGGATTGGGGAGGAAGGGAAGGGAAGAGGGTACGGGTATGTTGAGCAGGTATCGAATATTTGATTTATGATTAGAGACAATATTTGCGATACCAGATGCTTGAAACTATCGAGGGATCTTAAACTAATCTTTAAGTCTTAAATAGAAACATTAAACGGCCTGGTGTAAATGTGAGCGTTGGTGGTGGATCCTTAGGCGTTGGTTCCGGATGGGGGTCATACCATTGCTCCTCGGGCGGTGGTGTCCACACCCAATACGGAGGTTGTAAGATCGACGTTCAAAGTGTGGTTTAATCCGGGTTGAAGCTTGGAGAACAGGTTGCTCGCTGAAGGCATTTAGAGCTGGGTGTAGCTTTTTGTCTGCACTCTACTGATGACAGGCGGAGTAGATTCACCCAGCCCCACAAGGTTACGAGTGTAAAAATAGTGGGAATTAGTGGTTCTGGACTGTGAATTATTCGAAATTATTGGCGTCAGCAATAGTGTTGAGGCGTAAAGTCTTTTAGTCTCACACGTTTCGCTTTAGAGTCATCAAGTTCTTTACTTGGTTTCCATATTGATTTTGAGACCTGAGTGGTAGCGTTCCAATATTCTGATCATAGAGGTCATGGTGCGGGAAATAGCATAGATTTTTGTTCACGCTTGTTTCAGTGAAGTGGAACTTATTAACCAATATTTACAGAGATCTTTGGGGAAGTAGTGATTTCTGTTAGGTAGGGTTTAGGGGGGGGTAGGGGGCACAGAATAGAACACAAAGGACACGTGGTGGATTCTCAGTTTCGTTGTGGTTAGCTCTCAGCGTGCATTTGTCCTAAGTACCAAGGGTTTTGGAGCAGAAGCATGTTCTTATGCCGTGATTGTATTTGGTTTGGTGTATTATTGATTATGGGCTGACAAGTTAGGAAGAATTTCTCTACTGCTGCTCTCTTTCTGAAGGGATGGCCTCCACCTCAATCCTGCATAGTAGATATTGTTAATTTGTCTCAAGAAAATACGTGAGTGAGGGCACATTGGGGCTATCCAGGTTCTGGTGATAGTTTTCCTTGCTGCTGCCGATATGTAGAAAATTAATTGGTTAGTATGTCGTGGAGTTGTTCTATCTGTGTCTCGTTAATATGCCGATGTATGGCCCATTCAGGAGTTATAGGTGTAGTGAGGGGAAGTGTGTGTGGTTAGGTATCTTTGAATGCGATTCCAGAGACGCCTGGACTGATGGGCACGTCCAAGAAGCTCAGTGGTATAGATTTGCCGTGCCCTCCCCGCACCTAGAACCAGGTCGGTGATAGCTCAGCCCCCATGAGATAGTTTAAGGGACTGGGGGATTAGATATCTCGTTGCAGTATATTGAGGGCCATCTCCCGTATAGGGAGACACTGGCAATGCTCTTGGATGCCTTTAACGTGGCCTCCATCATTCCCTCTTCCACCGTTATTGTGGCGAAGTTCCTCCCTCCCACCGCACCTGACCGCCCCCCTCCCAGTCTCGTATTGAGTGGTAGAATAAGAGTTTATTAAAAACCCGATGATATGTCCTCGGGTTCCTCTTGAGTGTACGGCGAGGCCAGTCAAGTGTTGTTTCGCTTCTCCTTGCATCGAAGATGTCAATTCTCTCAGTTGTGTCAAGTATCTATGAAATGCTTGTTTGTCTGACTTATCTCTCATTGGGTCGTGGTAAGTCTCTTTTGCGGAGTTGTAGAATAAGTGTAAGATGTTGTTGTTGTGGAGTGTAATGACTAGAAAGGACGTAGACAAAATTTATATTGTGCTGGCTGTGATTGGGAATAAGTGGAGTTTAGAGGTTGTGTGTTTGTGCCGCATTGGTTGGGATTGTCTACCTCGATAGTTTCGCGTCCACAAACCATGTGTCAACTGGAGGACCATGCCTGGCTTTGGTTTTTTTAGGGGGCAGACTCTCGATGTCGGTGACGCCGCAGGATTTGAAGGCGTGGAGGTATGTTCTGGACCTCACTTCGTACTCTGATTAGCCATCATGTAGTGTCTAATCGTTGCCGTATGACAGGTCGCCATTGATCTTCCAAGATGGTCGTTGAAGTTCATCGCGCGGCAAAGAAGAGAGTATTATTTGAGGTTAGATGTGAGGAGATGAAGGGTGTATGTGGGGTTGGGTGTTTTACCTTGTAATGATGTGGGGTGTATGGGGTTCTCGGCGGATACCTCGGTATGCAATTGAGAGATGCAAGAGAGGTTGGTCAGGGGGGGTGGGACGGATATCTGGCAAAAACTCGCCTTCGAGTTCTTGTGGGCGTATGCGTTGGTTTCCAGTAAGCCAGTCCCTTATTATGCATAGTTTTGCTGAGAGACTTGTACGATTTATGTTCGGAAAAATAACAACTTTATACCTACCTTAGAATTTTTGTTGTTGAAGGGTTTTAAAAGGGATTCTTGCTCTTTTACCCGCCAAAGAAGGTTACTAACTGTTTGTTGATTAATTTTTCTTCTTTTGGTCTAAGGGACCAATGGGACGAGTCCGAAATAGATATAGGAGTTTGGGGAAAAAAGGAGAGTTTAACTAGGGTTTGCTCTTCCAATGGGAAACGAATGCGTGAATCCTGACCACGTGGTTAAAGATGTATTTGGTGTGTAGGTGGAGAGAGGTGTTTGAAGTTATTCAAGATTTGTCGAATACAATTTGTCGGGATCTATTGTGATTTAGAACTCCCAAATATGTGAGGGAATGTGATTGCCAATGCAATGGGTAGCTGCTTATCCAAAGTGGTGCGGGGGGGCGGGGTCCACCGGCAATGTCTTTAATAAGGCTCAGAGGTTGTCAGGTTTACTTAAAATCCCCATGAGACTCCCCCCTTCTCCTCGATCTCTCTCAACACGTCTGTAGGCACTACCTGTGGTCTAGATATAAAGAGCAGGGCAGATCATCGGCAAAAGCTGAAATTTTGACCTTTGTGTTTCCCTATTGTGATGCCTCGGAACCATCCCCAGGCTTGAAAGGTTACCGACAGGGGAAAAAGGTATACAGGCGAGGTCGAGAGCAGGGGTGGAAGAGGACACCCTTGTCTTCTGCCACCCGTGCGAGAGGAAATCGGGAGGGAGTTGATATTGTTAATAGTTAGGAATGTGGTGGATTGGGATTGAAGGAGATGTAGAAAGTCAGGATGGTCCACTCCGAAGTTCTCGAGCCAGTAGTGAGGTATTAGGAATTGCCTAGATGACAGAATCAAATGCTTTCTCAGCATCTAGGCTCTGGGGAAGATGTAGTGGGGGTGTTTGTTAGATAAGTGCTGCTTACCGAGCTGCGGCTGCCACTGCTGTTCTCTAACCTTTTGATGGGGGTGCGAGTTTTTGTCAAAGCTAGTTGGCGATGGCGTTAATAAGTCTGGCTGGTACCTCTGGGAGGTTTTCTTGTTGCCAAGATCGAGGCTAAAATTTTAATAATCTCGTTTTTAGTAATGATTATGGGGCGGTAGAGCCCTATTTTCTCCGGGTTCCTCCCTGGCTTAGGTAGCACAATAGTTCTGTGCCACTCTTGGAAATTTGTGACGGCAGTATGTTTCTGATAGAACATCATTGAGGACGCATGGGTAGGGTTGGGGGTTATGTCAGTTTTGAGGTGCTTATAATTTCCACCTGATAATCCGTCTGCCCCTGGTGTTTTATTGTTTTTTAAGGATTAGAGATGGCCCTTTTCCACCTCTTGGGTGGTTTATGGCTGCACTGCTAATTGCTCTTGTCTCGCATGTGTCTGTTTAGGGAGTGTTGTCGCATTCAAGAGATTCCACGTTGTGGGGGAGTTATATGGACGTTCTTTATACAGGTCTCGTAGTATTGGGCATAAGGTTTCCCACTATCTCCTCACTTACTTGTCAAAATTGGCCTCTGTGGTGGGGTGTAGATTTTGTTTATGAATTTTTGACGGTGGTATGGGGTTTGTTTAGGAGGGGCTAATAGTTTCCCTGTTCTTCCCTCCCCATCCTAAGAAGTGATTCCTTGTGAGCTCTGATTGCCATTTGGCAGTGCTATGGTCTTTGTTGCGTCCAGAAGTTTCTTAGCCTCTGATAAGTATGTCGGTGGTGTGCTTCGTCTGGGGTGGCCAGAAAGGTTGTCGTGTGGGCGGTCAGCAGATCACGGTTGGAGTTGTAGTGATGTTTGCTTGCGGCGGTTTGCGTTGGAAGAGCAACATAGGCAATGGACATGAACCTCTAAGACTGCTTTCGAAGTCTGCCATTGCTGAGGTGTATCACTCGTGTGAAGTACTATGGTATCTTAGAAAAGTTTTTTACCCCCAATGTGTTGGAGATATCGATTGAAGTGTCTTGAATGAACAAAATAAGAGGGGGTACCAGCCAAATTCTGTTTGTGTTCACTGGAGCAGTCAATGCCAGACACAATCTAACCGGCGCGTGATCCGATGATTATGATTTCTCCAATTTTCAAAGGTTTTTACGTTGAGACATCATGGTATCAGATATCAGGAAATGTCTATGCGCGAGCTGGGTGCGGTGGACCTCGAGGACTGGTGAGTAAAGTCCCTCTCTGTAGTGAGCTGGATTCTCCAAGGGTCAGCTCAGGCCTAGATGTTGCTATGAGATGGAGAAATACTCCTGAGCTGTGCTGGCATCATGGGTAGTGGGTGTTGATCTGTCAGGCACCGGGGAGAGCACTGGCATCATTGATAATTCCCCACCATACTACAAGATTTGGTGATGTCCTTAGTTACTTGCGAATGGGAAGGAGTTTGGATAAAGTAAAATTCGCTGGTGCTGAGGCGTGTTAGTGCATATATATTCAAGAGATTATATTTCGTGGATTAATTCGATGCGATACGTATAGAAATCTTTCCTCTGGAGTCAGCAAATTCTTCGAGTAATTTGAAATTTTAGGGTGGTATTAAGGAGAATGGCGACCCCTCCTTGTGCTTAGTGGAGTGTTTGCCGTGATTGCATTGCGTATTCAGGGGGCCCCGTAACTGTGTTCCCTTCTCCTCCTTGCCTATGAGTCACTCTGTTAAGAATGTAATGTCAGGGCGTAATCGTTTCAAGTGCGTGGTCCTACGTTGCGCTTTATGGGGTCGTTAAAGGCCCCGCTACGTTCCAAAAGAGAGGATTGTATGGTGTCTTATGTGACTGATGTCCGAGGGTCTGTGGGGTGTGGATTAATTAATTCTATCCTACCCACATTTTGACGCTCTGCTGCTAGATTGAAGTTTCCATGAGGAAATCCAGCAGATCTGTCCAGCGAGCAGGCTATCTGGCAAGTTGAGTAAGGGGTGGGAGTGGTCCACGTGTCTACCCGGGAGGAAGGGGGGTCGCAGTGTCAGTACTGAAACTACGCAACTTAAGGATAAAAAAATATGCTAACAGTTGCTACTAACCAGTACATTATGAAGAAAACAGTTAAACATCCTGAATGCAACTAGGAAAGAAAAGCACTGAAGCATTTTTAGGTCTCTAAGTATGCTAGGAGATGAACCCTTCTAGGTTATACTAGCAGATGTACGATCATCCATCCTGTGCTTGATGGTTCTCGGCGAAGACGTGCTCCTCCGCCCAAGGTTGGGTCAGTATAGTAGGTTGTGCGTCCTTTACTGTTACCCTCGTTTGGCTGGAATATAGAATACTGTATTTTAATGCGGTTGTTCGAGCAGGTATTTGCAATTGGTGAGTTTAATTTTCCGTTTCATTGTAACTGTCCGTTCGGATAAATCCTGGAATGACAAGGATATTTTGCCCCCTTACTTACAAAGAGTTTTGTTTTTGACTGTACGAGCGGTTGAGGATTGTCTCTTTCACCACTAAAGTGCAAGAATTTCGAGATGGTGGCACGGGTGTGGATTTGTCCCTGTTGGTATGGCACCCATGCGATGAACTCTCTCTGTTGGCGGCAGTATTTGCGGTAGGTTTGAGGCCAAAGCAGTCGGAATTATAGGGGGAGACTTAGTGACAAAGTGCTACGAGGCTGTCCCTTTGAAGACTCTGGGATTCTACAATAAAACGTAGGTTTGCTCTTACGGCTCTGTTTTCTAATTTAGTCTTATCTTTTTCTTGCCATTAATTTTGATTTTGCTTGGTCATGGTGTGCAGTGTACCGCTGTTGCTGGCAGTTGTTTCAGATTCGCAGGTTGCCGTTTCGTTTCTATTTCGCTTATTCTCTGCGCAGTTATTGGATATTTGGAGCTTGAGCTGAGTTTACTGAGGATTTGGAATAACAAAGTCCAGTTCTTTTTGTCTATCAGGGGCATTATAATAGCAGAGGACTGCTTGAGCTATGGAGCTATTTGTTGTTGATCAGAATAGGTGGCCCTGTTGGGCTAGGAGGTGATGGCCAGTGATCTGATGTTTGTCCTTTCCATGGTTGTGTTGGCATTGGTCGGTGTTGTGGGAAAGCAGGATCTTCTCCTGTGGATTTCGTATAGTCCTTTGGTTTTAGGAAACGTAAGTGAATAGAGGAGGATGTCTTCTACGAAGAGGCGCGGGGTATTGTGCGGTTGTTGCTTTTTGTGGGTTGTTGGGGAGCGACCCATATAAGAAATTTTTTTCTTAGCCGCCGATGCACAATTGAGAGAAGTTCTAGTATTGATTGTGATAGATGATCTTTTAAGAATAGGCTTAATTTACAATAGTATGAGGTCTAGTAAGATGAAATGGCAATCAGTTGCTTACTAAAACAGGTTTCCTAACGTTGGTGTGTCATGATTGTAGGAGGGGTAACAGACCAGGTATCATCGTTGTGTTTCCCCCGACTTTCTCCAAAACTGGATTAAGTGAGATAGAGTGCCCTCTGTGATGTGTGGCGAGAGCTTCCGTGACAAAGGTCTGCGGTGATTATATTTGGATGAGGCTTGAGTTGGGAAGCCTCTGAGTGTTTTGGAGGCTATTAAGGTTTGTTGAGTGTTAACTACCCTTTGGCCTGCTTGTCTGGTGCCTGATGAGAGATAGTTCGTTGAGGTTGTGGGGGGGTGGGCGTGCCTTCAGTTATATAGTAAGGTCACACTGTTCAGTTGTTTTGCAGGTTACAGTGCCTTATTTCAGTGATGTGGCTTCAGTGTAGTTGACGCGATGACCAGTAGGTGACAGTGCTGTATGTAGACGAGGGTTTAATGTTTACTGCATACCGAGGGAGCTATTAATGAATCTATTTGCGTTAACTTTAATGAGGCTGTGATCAGTTCATACAGTATTGGATGATGTCGCGCTTATTTTTTTATTTTCCTGGCACAGTCAGGCTATTTTTAGGGCCAGGACAGGTGTGGCGTCCGTCCTCCGATATGCAGAGCGTGAGGAGTGTTAAAATGTGGGGTTTGACTGTTGGCTATGGTCCCGGCACCCCAAGTAGCCCCCCTTAATGCTCAGGGGGTGGGAAGATGGCGTTCCCGCCATTGGTGTCTTTAGAGGCTGCAGCCGTTAGAGAAAATGGCGGTGTGTTCCGCAAAAGTATGTGGCCCTGCGTAGGGAATGTCCAGGTGATTGCCCAGGCCCCAGGTCTTGTATGGGGCCCTGCGCAGAACGCTCTCACCTTCCGCAGCGCTAGGTCAGCGCGCAGGGCACGGTCCTTCTGAAGAGACGCTGCGGGCGGGTCGCAGGTCGGGTTCGCGCCTCGGTCTTCGCTGCGCAGGGGTTGCCCGAGCCGCACCTCACTGCTCGTCAGCCAGTCGTTCCGTGGATCGGCTTGGGGCGCCCAGTCGTGCGCGTCCGGCCACTGCGATGTCTCTCTCGCCGTGGTCGAACGGCTCTCGTCCCCTCGATCTTCAGGGATCAGTCCCGCAGTACTCCACTCCGTCTCCACACGCAGCTGCACGAGTCACAGGTGGGTTGCGCTGACGTCCGAAGTAGGAGCCGGTGTTGGGGCTCAGCTCCGACACAGTTCGGAGTCTTCGATCCGCCGCTCGTTAGCCCAAAAGCTCCATGGCTGGGGCTGCGGTCTCGGCTCCGGTCTCTCTTGCCGGCGAAAGTTGTGGCGGTATTCTGCTCATCCCCCCCCCGGACCACCGGGGCTGATAAGAAAGGGCTCGATGCGCGTATCCCGAGCTGTGTGTTATCTCAGAATGGATTTCTGAACTGGGTGAGGCATGACGTTGTCTCCGATGTCTGGGATTAGTTCGGGAGCGCAGCGGTAGGCACCATTATAATGCGGCGCCATCATGCTGTCCTCGCCCCCGGTAGTCTATCAATGTGTATTAATCTTGGGACAACATAAACTTAGACTAGACAGTCTTACTCAATGCGCCACATTCATCATAGTGTTGATAAATCTGCCACAGGTTAGCTCTGTCTAGTCTCTGTTTGTATCACCTATAAATTGACTTACTTTTTACGCCAGAAACAACGAAGCCACACCCCTTTTACGAAGCCATGCCCCCTTAGTCGACGTGGCACAGGCGCCCGCGAGTCGTAAAACTCCATGTCTAAATACACATAGTAAAATGTGGCGATAAGCTTCGTATAAGTAACAATGTAGTTTGGGCGCTTTTTGGTGCCAGTATTCTGGGAGGATTCTGCACGGGGTAGTTTCGAGGCCAACCTTGGGCCCGGCAGCTTTGGGCAGACCAAGACGTCCGCTCATAGATTGTCCTCTGCTTAGCTATGGATGGGTAAACGAGTAATTGGAGGAGGCGAGGCGGTCGGGCTAATGGAGGAGTGGTTGGTGGGTGATAACCGGGTTGTTCGCGTGATCGGGAACTGTGGGTTTCTATGAGGCGGGTGGTATTGAATTTTTTGAGGGAACACGTATTGTAGGTAGCATCTTGATTTTATGGGGGTTACAATGGGCTATCGTGCTGGGTCATGGGGACATATTTGACGACGGGATGCACTGCAGGACACTGGATCCCTCGGGCCATAGGATACTGACTCGTCATGCTGGGCATTGTTGCTGCTTTCGGGGGGTGACAATCGACGACAAGACTATTGTCCGGATTGGTCCATGGGGTTTCTCGCGCTTTCTGCTTATTGTGGCCTGTCCCTAACTATGCTCATCTCGCCTGGGGAGTATGTCCAAGGCTGACGTCAGTGGCGTGGGGTTTGGTTGTGCTACTCTATTCTGGGGGTCGAGTCTGTTATTAGTGCGTAACATGTACCTCGTGGGTGCGGGTGGGTTGGTTAGCGACAGCTAGGGGTTGGTCGTTTGTGGGGTCGTTTGACGTATTGTACGGTGGGATGAAGAGGGCATGGGGAGGGGGGGGGGTTCGTTTTACGGTCGGAGCGGGGGGGGGTATCAGGAGGGGGTTATTCAATGAAGGGTATATCCATGAAAGGTAGCCACTTGTGTGTGTGGATGAGTTGGGAGTCTGGATGATGGGGGGTGTTGTTAGGGGGGTTTTGCTTTGCACGGAGGTTTGTGGGTTCTCCTCGGGGGGCTAGGACCTTGGATCATAAGGGACGTGGCTGTACCTCGGTGGGGCTCAGGTAAGCTGGATGATTGCATCCTTGGTTGTCGATGTCTTGTTCAGGTTCGTCCTGTACTCCAGGTACAGTGGCGTGCATCAACTCGCTCGTGATAAACCGAGGCCCGGCTATATGGGACATTGGGGGCCCCAGGTCCTATGCGTGGCGTGTCTGGTTCCCACAGGGGACGGTCACGGATGGGCTGATGAGCTATTCCCAATCTTGGACAGCGCATTCTGGGGGGAATGGGCCCCACCTCGAGTGGTGTTTTAGGTCATGCTGTTTTCTGGTGCTGAGTCTGGATTGGTAGGGGTAGGGTTGATTGAGATTTCTTGGCCATGGGGCTTGGCAAGGGCGGGTGTTTTTCGAGTTTGTCTGGGCTAGGGCATGTGAGGGTCCTGATTGTATTTAGTGTCTCGGGTGTTGCGAGTGGGTGGAATATGTGATGGTCGGGGGGGGGCTGCTGCTATCATCACATATATTACGTTTAGTATTGTGGATTACACATGATACTACAGGCTTGTATGGCCGGCGAGGTGACCTTTATGGATGTGCTTTCGCTGAGTGTTAGTGTGGTGTTTGATGGACTACACATACGCTATCACTGGGCTGGGGCGGGCACAGTACGTATAGGAGTTAAACACTCTTTAGGTGTGTGATTTTCCTTTAGTAGGCGCCCTTTTCCCGTCTTGTAGTGTAAAGGAAAGGGTGGTTTTAGTGTTCACATATGTGGACATTGGGTGGTGGTGTCAGTATAGAGTTCTGGGCATGTGTGGGATTTTTTGTGTTTGGTGGGAGATTAGTTGTGATAATGGTTGTGTTTTAGTTGGTGGTGTGGTGTTTAGTGGTGTTTGGGTTTGTTAGTGTTTTGGTTATGTGTTTTTGGTGGGTGATGTTTGGCTGGGTTCAAGGTGTATTATGAGTCGTGTCTTGCATACTGGAGATTTCTGGCATTTTTGATGTTTTAGTAGTATTGTCAGGTGATTCAATACACATCACAGGAAGGCTTGTTGGTAATTTTATGTAGGCGTTAGAGTTTTTTTTCATGCATATGGATTGATTGTTTACGTGGGGTGGGTTGGGAGGGAGGGTTGGCGATGACTGGTCAAGGGAGGGGGAAGGAGGGGGGGTGGGAGGGCGGGTCGTGTGGTATTGGAGGTACATAGGTGAGTATGGGGGTGGTTAGTTTTGGGTTAATGTTTTGTGTTTTTGGTTTTTTCTTTTGCTCTGGGGGGTTGTGGGGTTGGTGTTTTTTTATTCTTTTGTGGGTTTTGATGTTATTTGGGGGTGGTGAGTTATGTTGTTTGGGGTGTGGGCTTTTGATTTGATGGGTTAGGGGTGGGGGTTAAAGGTAGGCATATGGTCTGGGGGGGTAAGAAAGGTGGTGTTTTAAAATGGGGGGGGGTTTGATGTGTGGGGGATAGGGTGGGGTGTTGTTTAGGGGGGTGTAGGGGTAAGTGCTTGGGGGTCGGACTGGCTGGGGGGGGGGGATATGGGTCTAATGGCGAATAGGGTTGTGGTGGGTATCTTGCGCGGGGGAATTGTGTCTTGCACGAAGGGGGGTGGGGGGTTCTTTGTGTTTTTTTGGGATGGTCTTTGGGGTTTTTTTGGGAATGGGGATTTGCGGATATTTTTGGGAGGATTGGGGAGGATGTGTGGGTGGAATATAAAGTTTTGTGGAGCGTGTTTCGTGTCTGTCGGACATGTGGGGGCGTAGGAGTGGGGGGTATGGGAGGGTTGGGGGTGGTATGGGGTGTGGGGGGGGGAATGGGGGTGGTTTCTGAAGTAGGGATCAGTTTTGGGGGGCCTACGGGGGAGGCGAGGCATTTGGATATGTTCGGTGGCCGGAGTAGCGGGCATGTCTGGATAAGTTGGGTAGCGGGGGTGAGCGGGGAAGGTTGTAGCGTCTCAGGGACGTTGGGGCCTCAACATGAGCTGGTTGTTATGGGGGCTTCTCTACACATTCTTAATTTTAGTCACATCTATGAATGTGGTTCCGGAATAATTTACTGGCGCGTTACGGACTCTGAAGGCTGACCTTTCCCGTGTTTGGGAGGCGGACTGTGCAGAGGTGTCGTTGGGTTGAGGCTGTGGGGAGCAGGGTCTGGCGGATTTCAAATTTCTCTTGGCGAACTAGGGTGGGAGATTAGCCGTATAAATGGGACTTGGTTGTTTTCTCTGGTTTTCGGGTGGTGTTGGTGAATTTAGGGTGTTATTGGGGTCGAGTGGGTTTGGGTTTGGTTTTTGGGGGGCTGTGTTTTGGTTGTAGTGTTTTTGGGCTGTTGTGAAAATTTTTGTGTGTTCTGTGAGAGGTGCTTTTGGGTTGGTGTTGGATGGTGTTGAGGTTTTCGTAGGAGGTATGGATTTGTTACATAGGTGGTGGGGGGCGTTGTGGGGGTGTGGGGTTGGGGGGTTTCCTGGATTTGGGGTTATGGAGGGTGGCAGGCGCGCTACATTCTTTACTGCAGTCTGGTGTGGACACTGCTATGAATACTGTGGGTGGGAGGGTATTGCCGGGGGAAAAGACGCTTTATGGTGAATGGGTAAATGTGGGGGGAGTTGATAGGTAATGGAGAGAGAGTTGGTGGGGGGGGAGCGGTGGGACATGCAAGGGAGTGTTCAGAGTGTTGTCACATGGGGGTGGGGACTGGTAGGTGGAGACGATCGGGAGGTGTGGGGGGTGGGAGGGGGATTTATGGGCTATCTTTTTTATTCGGGCTGTATTGATGGCATACGGGTCGTCTAGGTTTGGGTGGTTAGCATTACTGGATCAGGCAGTAGAGACAAGAAACGCGCGCGGTGTATGGGAATCAAAAGGCAACACTGTGATTTTGGAGGGGATAAAATTTTGGGAAACTTTTTTTTATTTGGCGGGCCAACCTCTTTCGCACTCGTGTGGGCGGGGGTGTGGCCCCTGATTGGGAACTGGGCATGTCATATGTCGGCTCATTCTTTAGCCGGGCCTGTGTGTTTAGGGACACCCCACATAAATTGCTCATCTAGAGACCCCCCCCCCCACCCTTCCACCCACCCCGTTAAACCCCCCCCCCCCCCCCCGCCAATCCCCCCCTCTCCCCCCCCCCCCCCCCCCCCCCCCCCCCCCACAAAAACAGCACTCCTACGAAAGTCTTATTAACCATTAGGTGTTTCACAGAAATTAAAGCAAAGTGATATGCCATCAAAATGCGAGATGGTAACACCCCTTTAAGGCCCAAAAGTGTCACTAAGGGTTAATGGTACCTAGCCCTTAAAAATCATTAATTATATGTGTCACTGTTGCTGTAACTGTTCCTGGTGAGGCTTCCTTCAGTCTTTGATTCTTTACAGACAACTATGTATAACAATACTCTTCCAATAATAATTATATTTGTATGGCCACAATACATTTAAAATCTGGTATTAAAGGTTACATCTGTTAGTGTCAGTGGCCAGCTGTGATCCTCATAATGATTGCTACTTGATACAGTGTTGACAGCTCTGATAAGCCCAATGCCATTATATACTAAACAATAGTTCTATATTTATTTCTTTTCCAATCATTTCCATACTTTAAACATTTTGTTTTTGCATGCCCCTAATGCTGATTTATCTTGCCTCAGCATTAGCAATATTACTTCTTTAAGTTGTCGGTAGCCCTGACGCTTCCCCATTTGCCATTGCTCTCACAATGCAGGTGAAATTGCTGAATATTCAGGTAAGGCTTACCCACAACTTTTATGTGTGTAGCTTGAGGTCCTCACTGGTCCAGCCATTATGTCTGCTCCTTAACTGGGCTCAGAAACATATCAGCCATGATCCAGTTTTTGCATGGCTCCCTCCATCCCGCTCATAACTTTTAGTCATTCTCCATAAATCACAGTACTCCTGTTATCACAAGCTTCTAGTATGTAAACTTAGCTTTGCATAGTACATTTTTGAATTGTAGATGTTGTTTTAGTATGCATTTATATGTTGTATATAGATTGTACATGTTTGTGTAGGTCTACATTTATACTGTAAGCCTTGATATTCCTCTATATTTATCTGGGTTTCTTAAAGTGCATTTTTCCTAGAACAGAAAAAAAATCACTTATAAGTAGGATTATTTAAGTTGTCCTTTTCTGTCAAGATGCTTACATCTTTTTGATCCTTTTATTATTTATTAGTGGTATTTATTTTGGCAGTGTGATAGCCAATATAGCCACCACTACAGCCCTCACAAAGCTTTGTACTCTTGCTGTTGATCTTCAAATCTAAATTTACTCAGTTTTCTATCAATTTTGGAAATTAAAGGGGTTTTGCCACAAAGTAAAATTGACGTGAGAAGTTTGTAAATTAAATAATAAATATTTTCACCCTTCATCATTAAAAATTCTGCACCGCTTTTGTTTTAGCTGCTCCTTTAGTGATCTATTGTTTACAGCTTGTCTCCAGGGGATATGACCAGGGCTGAGAGCTTCTCAGTCCTGGTCGCACATGCTCAGACATCACCTAGCCTCTCAGGCAGCTACTGAGTGTTCAAACCCCAGGTGCTGTCACTCTACTCCTGTCCTCTGTACTCCTTAGTAATTAGTCAAACAGAGCAAAAAAAATTAAAAAAAGAAACCTCAATCAGGTATGTTCATTGATAAAGAGAAATAAAATCCACAGGTTTGGTTCCTGCAGGGATTTGAACCGAGGTCCCTTGTGCCTGGAGGCAAAAGTTTTACCTCTGAGCTACAATGTAGCTACTTACAATTCTACACATAAACAGACCTTTCTTTGACTAGAGAGAGGAAAGGCCTGGTGATGTTATCCTGCAGGGTCACATTATATGCAATTTAAAAACATTTACACCGCCCCCTTCTGGCACCAGAGTGAAGAGTGGATGCAGGAGGTATGAAATGAGATTGTGGCAAAACCCTTTTAAGGATGTATACTTGCAGAATTGCCAAACGAGAATCTTGAGAATCTGGGAACTGCAGTGGTATCTAAATTAGTTCTCACTTAGCTTTACTAAAAATTAAATTAAGGAATCTCTGAATAGAACTGACAAAAGGGGACAACGAAATTAATTACCGTTACTATTAATTTTTGATTTAAAGTGAATCTCTACCTTTTATTATCATATCCTTTGCATGTCAAAAGTTCTGTACTAGCTTATAACTTGATATACATTTATATATCTTTATAGCAGTTGGAGCTTGTTGTTTTTCTGATCCAGAGCTCGAGATTCCCTATCTATGCTCAGACAAAACTGATGCCAGAAAGTATGCTGGTTACCTGCAGTCACCATTGAAGGGAACATAGGGTTGTATTTCTATGTATACCTTGATTACTGTCTTATTCTTGCATTCAGTTTATAACTCTTTTTAGTGGTGGCTGTAGGTAACCAGCATGGTATGTTTTAAAGGAACTTGTCCACAATCTCGTCCATACTATAGGCAGCCTGAAATAACGATGAGCTACCTTATTGCAATAAACTTTGTTTTACACAGAAGACACAATTTGAGGTAGAGCCCGGCTTGGAGAGAAGTGTCCCAGCACGGAGAAGAGTCCACTGGGCGGCTTCTTTCTGTTAGTCTTGCCTTGATTGACAGGCTTTTCCCTGTTTGCATATAAAGTGAGATGAGCAGGGAAATACTGTATCATGGACTCTTCTGTTCGGTCTGGGACACTTCTCCCTGTGCCCATGTGTACCTCCCTCTCTGTTTTCTTTGAAATATTACAACATTATAGAGTTTGTCACAATTCATTGCGGTGAGGTAGCTTTTTCTTTCTGAGCCCATGATCCCTTTTAAAAAATCACTGTTCCTATGAACTTAGGGTTTTGCTTTTGGGGTTTAGAGTCTTCAACGAAAATTGGATGTATATGATGATTAACAAATTGTTCAGCCCACAATTTTGAATCTATTTAAATAACCAAACAAAAAAAAATTAGCAAGGGAAATGATGTTCAAAGGTAGAAATTTACTTTTCAGGCAGCACAAAAAAATGGTGCTAACTGATTCAGAATTTTTGTCCGTAAAGTTTGTAGTTTCTGTGATTTGATGATGAACCAACATAGCCCCATGTGTTGGCTGCCGTGGGCTGGTGCTGTGATGCCAGGGCAGTAGTGAGGAAGAAGGGATGCCAGGATTTGGAGTTATTCTGTTTGTGTTGAACTGCAAGTCCCTCTTAGGGAAAAAGGGGAAACGTTGTTTGGGTTCAGTGAGAACCCAGTTGCAACCCTTTTGGAATAAATGGAAGTGATGTTCCCAGTAAACCCCTTTTGGGGGGGATAGCTCTTCGCCTTCGTGCCTGCAGATTGAATTTACTTTAGGGATGTGAACTTAGTATACAATCACATTTGGTCTTAAATATCTGTTTATGGATTGTTTCTTTTAAATACAGGCGTATCCCCCCATCCTATCTGGGTGCTATGGAAAACAGACTTTGTCTCTGCGGTGTTTTCATGTAAGGCGTTGGATTATTTTTTTAGTGCAACAGGGAAGTTATTGGTGTCTGTAGGCGTTGATCCAGAAATCCATAACGGGGGTTTGGGGCGATGGAAAGGAAGGTGTATATATGGGAGTCGTTGTTCATTTGTACATATTTTTCCATTGTGTCCTATGAAACAGGACAGAGACTGCTTGGGGTGTGAAAAGATCCAATGTCTATAGATTTTTTCCCCAATGCAAAGTAAAAAAACCCTTGAGGCAGGGAGGGGTGTTCCCCCTTTAAACCCTTGTTACTCTCAAGGGGTTTTAAAAGTACCATATGCCCTACCCCAAATTTCCCCTTATCTGAAAAACAGTTTGATTACTGTGTCAGTGCCAAAACCAATTTATCTGAATGTCAAAGTTGACTAGGCTAAAGGGAGCTTTTTTTTTTTTCCCCTGATTTTGTTTAGAAAATCTGGCCCCCCCAAATAAAAAAAACAATTTGAGAATTTTTCCTTAGTTTTCTGTTGTGTGGTTCCCCTAAAAATTTATTACTAAATTGTGCTGGGTGTTCCCAGTTGAAATTGTGTCCCTGCATTTCTGAATGGCCCAACAGTGCGCACCCAGTGTATACGGGGCACCCGGAATAGTAACACCCGATTTACGATTAGTAAAAATTTATAGACAGAATAAAAAGAGGATACCGTTGTTTTTTCCGGGAAAACAAGTATTTTTCTAAAAAAGACAGTAGGAAAAGGAAGGTCTCTTTAATTCCAGTCATTAAAAATATCCCGTTTCCCAAAAAAATTTAAAAAGTGTCTTATATTATTTTTTTTCGGAAAAAACAGATTAAAACTTATTTTTGGGGATGTTTTATTTTTCCATGAACAAGAATTTTAATTTATTGTTGCCAAAAAAATCAACTGTTTAATATTTCTGTAGTGATTTCATCAAAACCTCGTAAACAGCCAAAATCGAATTGATAAAAAAATGCATTATGTCTTATTTCGGGGGGGAAAAAAGGGTTTTGGACCTTATTGTGCAGTGCTCTGATGAATCCATTGTGCTGATGCAGGAAACATGTATACACCTAGTTTTTTATTTACAGTTTGTCGGGTTGTTTATGCTCATACTTATACATGCAAGTCTTCACCCGCCCCCACACTTTTAAAATTTAAAAACTGGCTTTGTCAAAAGGGGGTTTTCCTTAACAAATTTAGGGGCCCCCGGGGCCTTTTGGGGGTTTTCTTTTTACCCCAAATTGGGGTCACCCCTTTTCCCCCGGTTTTTCCCCCAAAACCCACGATGGGGGGGGGGAACATATTTTGGCCCCGATTAGAAACTGAGTCAGACAAAAGAGTTTTGGATAAAAATTTGTTATTTTTCCAAGCAATTCTGACAAAAAAAGCCTTTAACACACATTTTTTGTAAAAAAACTGTAGTCAAAACAAGCGCAGGCGCAATAGAGAAGAGAGGAAGGGGAAATATATATTTTGGCGGGTTTTTTTTTAAGTACATTTTTTGGCCCCTCGTTGTTTTCGGGGAAAAAGCCTCTGGGATTCCCTCACCAAAAACTCCAGTGATTTTCCTTTTAAAAACAAAAAATTCGGGAAAGGGAGCCCAATAGTGGGGTCACATCTTAAAAGAAACAAATAACAAGTGGTCTTTCCTGGCCATCTTAGCTTCTTCATTTTTGCTGCATCATTTTCCACAAAATGGTTTTGGGCCTCAGCTGAAAAAGGGCCTTTTTTAAGGAGGAAAAGTTTTGGGATTTCTTTAATTTTAAAAACATATAACAAAAATTTATTGATTAAAAACCTCTTACCTTCACAACCCCCCCTTAAGCCCCAAGATTTTCCCCACTTTCCCTATTGTCCTTTCCCTAAAACAAGAATAGCCCCCGGGGCCCTTTTTGGAAAAACTGCTAAAACTGGGGGTATGGGGTTGGGGTTTTTCTTCGAAGCTGTGAGGGGAAACCCCCAATGGGTAAATTCAACACGCAATTTCCGTGCCTACAAACGGGGTGTGAGGTTTTCCCTTGATCTTTTCCTTCAAATAAAGAGTTTTTGACTTTTGGGGTTTCATTTTTGGGGGGTTTTGGGTTTAGGAAGGGATGTCAGCAATCCCTCCTTTAAAACACTGCCTCAGGGCTCCTTTCGTGCATAAGGAAAAGTTCCTGAGGTGGCTCCCCCCGCAGCATCCGGGCCCAAATGTTTTTTTGTAGAGGGGAAATGCAGCAAAAAGTACAAAAAATTAGCCTACAGTTAACAAATTTAGTACCTTTTGACCCCCTGCTTTTAAACCAGCGTTTTCCAGTTTCCATTTCCAAATTCAGAAACCCGGGAGGCCAAAAATTTTGCCCCAACCCTGGTTTTCCTTAACTTCCTTGGACAGATTCTTTTTTTTCCCTAGGGCGTTGGGTGTTTTTTCCCCATTAAATTCCTGTGTTGTCAGGTATATAGGTGCGCATTCTTAAACCTATCTTCCCACAAACTCCCCCCTTTTTTTCCCCCCGCCCCTGTCAAAGGCTAATGGGTTTTGAAAGGGGTATCCAAATTTTGGGGGCCCTTTAATTCAAAAATTGAACCCCCTAAAAAAACCCATTTTTATACTGTAATTAAAAAAAATTTTTTGCTGATTTTTAATTTTTTGAAAATTTAAACCCCAGCCCACTTTCTTATTAATTTGAATTTGGGGGGTTTTAACGGGGAAAGCGAACCCTTGCAGCTTTTGATCTGCCCCTTTTAAAACTGAATCGGGGGCCCCCCCTTGGCCCCCAAATAAAAATTTTTTTTATCCACATCTAAACCCCAGAAATAGCAATTTTCATTCCGGGGCGTTTTAAAACCCCAAGAAAAAACCACCCCTGTCACAAAGGATCGGGGGCCTTTACCTGGGGAAAAAGGGACTTCCTTCTGGCAGGGATTAGGGGGGAAAATATTCACAAGAATAAAAATGAAAAGGTTTGCACATTTTGGTTAATGTCCATAAAAAATTTTTCTTTTTTTAGCATTTGCTTTAGGTAAAACAAAAAAAAAGGTTTATATACAATCATTTTGTCACGGGGTCCCTTTTACAATGAGAAGCAGGGGGTTCCCACGGGGTTTTCCCCTTCCAATTTAAATTGCCTGGGGGAAATTTCAGGAAAAACCATTTTAAATTTGGGCCCTTCAAACCCTTGGGCTCCAGGCAAATTCCTTTTATTGCCTCTTTATTTACCCCGGTCTCCTGGTTTAAAAATCATGCCCCCGTTTCCCTTTTGGATTCTGGAAGACAAGCAGAGATGCAGAAGGCAAATTAGTAAATTTTTAGACAATTCATTTCACCAAAATTAAAAGTCCTGTCCTATTTTCCCCAAAATTTTGGGCTCCCCTGCCTCAAAACAAAGGAGGCTTAAAAAACCCGGGGTTTCTAAAAATGGGGTTGGGCCCAATTTTTTGGGGGCTTTGTGGGGTGTCCCTAACGGGGTTTACGAAAAAAATTTGGGGGGAAAAGGGTTTCGGGGCCGGGGGCCAAGGGGGACCAGCAGTCATTTTTGGCCCAACTTATTCTTGAGGGTCCCATTCTTCTTTTCTACCTTCGCAGGCTTTGGGGTTGGTACGGCTTTGTGGGGGCCCCCAAATCTACCCCAAACATTTCCCAAAAAGTTCTGGGAAAACCCGAGGAAGAGAATGCTGGACCCTGGTCTAAATCGATCACCTGAGGGATTCCAAAGGGGAAAAAGTTTTTCCCAGTAATCAGCTTCTTTCCCGTTATTTTTGGGGTCATTTTTGGTCATGGGAAAGGCTTCTGGAAATCTGAAAAACATGTTACTAAAACCAAAACATTTTTCTTTAATTCCCCGTTTTTGGCACTGGATGGGGTTTCCCTTAAAACCCTTTGGAAGGGATATTCTGGCTTCGCCAAGTGCTGTTTGGGAGGGGAAACTTGAGCATTGGGGAGGGGTTGCGGGTTGGTTTCCCGTTAGTACATGTTTGATTGTGGTTTTCAATCATGGAATTTGATTCGGGAGCATGGTACAACTTCGGGCACTTTGCGGGAGTGCCGGATTCTTTCCCGATGAGAGCCCATGGGCCCAGGTGCAATGGCGGGAAACATTCGTCTAGGAAAAAAGAAAAGGGCCCCTTTTTGCACCTCCAAAAATTCCTCTTTCGGGGGTTTGCCCCAATTTTTTTCTTCCCTTTTGGGTTTCCCCTTTTTCAGTTGCCAAATGTTTTTTCTGTTTTTTTATTCTTTCTTGGGGGCCCAGCCGGGCTTCCAACCCAAAAGGCTGGATTTAAACCCTTTCGTTTAATAAATTTCCTTCTTCTGGCTTTTGGGGGTTACCATAAGGGGTTCGGGACCCGCCACTTGGATGACATTTACCCCAAAATGGGGGAATGCTGCTTTTTGCGGTTTGGGGTCCGCTTTTGGGTTTTTCCCGGGTTTGCCCTGTCTTTCACTTTGCCATGGGCCTTAACCTTTAAGTGGCTACCTTTGTGGGGGAGTTCAAGTTTCCCGGGGGATTAGAGACTTGGGTCTGGGCTGCATGCTTGATGGGGTTTTCCCCCTGTGTGATGAATCCTCGTTTTTCAGATGAGGCCCCAAAATTTATGTGCCCATGCCATAGGCCATACCCTTTAAACAGTCCATAATTGGCTTGTTTTTTCCTTTGGCCATTTTTTCAGGCTTCCTCCAAGGGGCTTGTAATTCCCGCAACCTTTTCTGAAAAGGGGTTTTGGGGGGGGGTGCTTCTGCCTATAGGATTAATTTCTGTTGGGTTTTTGCAAATCCTTTTATGAAAAAATCCCATCTTTGTAGCCCTATCTTTATCCATCCGTCCAGAGGGTTTAAGGTCCCGCATGGGGGGTCTTTCCCCGGGGGCACCCCCCCCCCCCTTTTGAATGGGGGAGCAGTCTGATCTTGTAAGGGGTTTCAAAAAAATCTTTGGTTTGGGCATTCATCCTTCCCGGGTCTTTTGTCCCCTTCTGTTTCTTCCCCCCTGTGTAGTGGAAGAAGAGTTGGCCCGGGTCAGGAAAAAAGTGCAACGTTTTTTTTAAGGAGATATTAGATGGGAAAAAGGGGGGGCACTGTAAAACGAGGTGGGCGTTGTTTAGTTAAAGTGGCTCGGGGAGGAGTCTGTTGTTGCCCCCTGCGGCCCCGATCATGGGGTTTCTTGCGGGGGAGAGATGCAGGAAAACCCGGGACCCCTGAGTTCAAAAAAAGGAAATTTTATTTGAGCCTTCAGTCCCTCTTCTTTTAAACCGTTTGGGGGGGGATACTGTTGGGAAATTAGGGTAGGAGATCCCTCCTTTTTGGGTTTTCATTTCACCGGGTTTTTGGGGCAGAGGAAGGGCCCAAAATTTATTTCCCCCGGGGCCCTGTGGGCCCAAAATCCTGGGGGGAGGTTTGGAAAAATAAAGATGGGAAACCAAAAAATGGGGGAGGGTTTTTTCCTAAGGGGAAAATCATCAAAGGGGAGGGGGGGGCCCCAGGGCAAAATCGGTAGGGAAATTCCCTTTTCTGATCCGGGGCCTGTAAATTAAGTTCCATACCTTTTGAGGAAAAAATGTTTGTTGGCCCCCCCATTCCCAAATTTGGGGTAGGTCTGCCCAACAGGGGTTTACTGGGGCAAGTTCAGGGAAAAAAGGGGAAAAGGGGTCATCAAGTCGGGAAAAAGGGGGGGCCCGCATTAATTGGCATGGTTTAGGGACGGGCTTTTGTATTTCGCCCAACCCCAAATTTCCTTTTTTGGACATTTAGAGGGGGATCTGGACCCCAGGAGGCAGGTCTTTGCTGTTTTTAAAAAGGTGGCCGCCACCAGTGTCCCCAGAAAATCGTGGGGTGACCCGCGATAGGGATAGTCACACCCCCCAGGCCCTCTCGATTTTCCCCCCTTGGGTGGCCCGGGCGGGGCCAAACCGCTGGCCACACCCTCATTGGGCCCCCCCAAACCCCCGGGGCCCCCCCCCCTTTTGGGTAGGGATGTCTTGTGCTGTTGAGGGTGAAAATTTTGGGTGGGAAGGCGGAATCGGGGAGTCTCTCTTGAAATGGGCCCCACCTGGTTTTTCAACCCCCGCCCAAAAAGGGGGGGGCTCTTGGGGGCCCCGGTAGGTGGCGGTTTGGGGACCCCAGCCCCGATGTTTTCAGGAAAAAAACCCGGGGGATATTTAAACCCTAAGTGGGGTTTGGGAAAATTTTTTTTTCCCCTTTCTTTTTTTTTGTCCTGATTAAAACCACCTTTTGGAAACCTTTTACCACTGACAAGGGTTCTTTTTTTCTGACCATAGAGTTCTGGCCTGGTTTTTGCAACTTTCTTGAAACCCGCTTTGGGGAAAATTTTCTTTGGGGTTCTGGAAAATTTTTTAAAACAGGGGAATTTTATCTGTTTAGGGGTTTTTTTTGCAACAATTTCAGTGGAGCAGGGAGGAGCCTGTTGCACATCAGAGATCGGCCAAGGGTGCGCCCGGGCTGTGCTTCTGGGATCGGTCGGGGTGGGGGTGCTCCCTCGTTTTCTTAAACCTTCCCCCTTCTGGGAAGATCTCCAGGGGGCCTTTTTCCTTTTGCTTTCCGGACGCCCTGTGGGGCCCGGCGGGGGAGGGGACTATCCGACCTCATCTTAAAAATTTCACCCCTTTGGGTTTTGTCGATGAAAATTTAAGCTGCACGGGAAAATGGACCCCTTTTAAAGCATAATTTTTTTAGGAAAAAAAAAAAGATACCGGGGGGGATTTAAATGGAGGGAGGGGTTTTTCGGCTTGTCATGATTTTTTTCCCTATCTCATTAAAAAAATCCCCAAAACATTAGTAATAGCGATGTAAACTTTAATTGGGGTTTTTTTCAATATCTTTGCCACTTTAGCCCGGGGCCCACGATGGATTATTTTAGTGCAAAGGGGGCTTTCCCGCGCTGTCAGGATAGCAGATCCGTCTTTCCCCCTTGGCCCCTTTTTCCCTTTAGATAAATTTTTTCCCCCAGTCCTGGTTTTGGGCCTTTCTGAACCAGCTTTTTCCACTATTAAAATTTCGCCAAAAAACCCCCCCGGTGTGACCAAATTTGGGGGTTTTTCGGGGGTTTAAAATGGTCCCCCAAACCCCGGGATGGGTGTGTCTCCCTTGAAACCCCCAGAGAAACAGTTTCTTTACCACCGTTTCTGGGTCTTTAAAATGGCCCCTGAGCTTTGGGGGTCCCCCCTTTCCGGTTTGTTTCTCGGTCCCCGGGGGGGGGTTTCAGAGCACGAGGGGCCTCCCCTTCCCCGAAAACCCCCCCTTGACCAAAAGCGGGTTTTAGACCCCCCCGCACTGGGGTCTTTCCCCTTCCCCCCCGGGGTTTTTGGGGGTTTTAGGGGTGGACTTAGGGGAAGGGCATTTATTTTTCTTTTTAGTGCTTGTAACAAAATGTAGCTTTTCTTTTTATGATTTATACTCATTACACGGGGCGTAATTATGCTTTTTTCTTCAAGTCTCATTTATATTTACGATCTTTTTTCTTCGATTTAAAAAAATTCCGGGCTGCACCTTTCTTTGAACTGAGCGCTTTCAATTTTTCATTACACCTTAGAGCCGAGGGGAGAAATGTCCCCCCAAACAGCTACCCCCCCTTTAAAAAAGGGTTTGAATCGAAACCAAGGTTATACACTCTGCCAGGTTTTTTAGTGTTTAAGATAACAAATGATGTAGCTTTTAATTTAAAATTAAAACCCTTTAATTTTCGTTTTTTTTTCTTTTTATCCTTTTCCCCCCCAAAAATTTTTTAAAATTCCAAAAAACCCTTTTTTTTTGCAAAATTTTGGCCCCTCGGAGGTGGCTGTGCCCTTTTCCAACCATCCTTCGTCAGATAAATTTCCCCCCTTTGATTTTCCACTAAATCTTGCCATTTTGATGGTGCAATCCCTTTCCCCTTTTTTTTGGCAATCCCCAAACTTATACATTTTTAATGCCCTTTTTTCCCCAAACTTTTTTTCCCCTTTTTTTCTACATACAATTTTTTTCAAACAAATCTCTGCCCCTTCAGGCAATTCAAGGCTTTTTTGAAACTTTTTAAAAAATTTTGGGGGTTCAAAGTATGGGGAGGCTCCCAAACCCGACAAAAAAACCCAAACGCCCTGGGGCCCCCCCCTGTTTCCCGGTTCCCGGGTTTTCAAACACAAGGGTTTTTATCAAATTTTTAAAGGTCCCAGGCCCCAACCAACAAAAGTCCCACCCCTTTTTTGGCCCCCAAAAGTGGGGACCGTCCCCCCCGGGGGCTTTGTCAAACTTTTTTGTATACTTTTTAAGCCCCCGAAACAATCCCTTTGTGAATTAGTTCTAACCCGGACCCCCCCTGAATATTCTAGTAATACACCGATTTGTCCTAAAAAAAAACCCCCAGACTCCCGTTACCACTCAACAAATTTTAAACCCAGACTGTCAAGGGTTCCCATATATTTCCCGCAACCCCCTTTCCGGGGGAAAAGGGGTTTTTTGACTACAAACAGTGCCCAAACCGGGAAAAAATTTGGGGTACAGCAAAACAAAGTTCGAACGGGGGCCCGGGCCCGGATTAAAAATTGGGCTAGGTTGGGGGTCACTTTATTGTGACCCCCTGCGGACCAGATACCAAACAAGCAATTTTTAACCCCGGGGGACATCAAAGGGGCCAAAAGGGTTGTTTAAAAATTTCATTAGATTGGGTCAACCCTTTCCCGGCCTTTAGGCTTTCAGTCCCCAAATTTATATCCTCCGGTCCTCAAAAGCCCCCCGGAAATTTTGGGGGCTCGGGGGGGCCTTTTAATTTAAACCCCCAGGTCACCCCACGTTTGGGGGCCAAAAAAGTTGGGGGTCGTTTACCAAAATTGGGGTACCCGTTTTGGGCCCGGGGATTCCCAAAACACGATCGGGGGAAATATATCGGCCCATTTGGAAAATGAGTCAGACACAGAGTTTGGATCAAATTTCGTTCTTTTTCCTTAAACAATTTTGGGCAAAAAAAAAGCCTTACACACATATTTGAAAAAACTGTAGTCCCAAAACAAGCGCAGGGAAAAAGAGAAGGGAGGGAAGGATGTAAGGGGCCCTATTTAGGAGTGTTAAGTAAATTTTTTTTTGGTCCACGTTGTTTTCTGGGGAAAAAGGGCCTTTTGGGGTTGCCCCCCAGGGCCCAAAAATCCCGTGATTTCCATTAAAAAGAAACTTCAGGAAAGGGAGACAATAGCTGGAGGTTTAATTTTTGGGAAAAAAAAAGGGTAAAAAAGTGGTCCCCTCCTGAGCCAAAACTTAGTTCTTCAAAAAATTGTGCTTTAAATTTTTCCAAAAAAGGGGTTTGCCCCAGCTGAAAATTCCTTATAAGGAGAAAAACTTGGGTTTCATAATTTAATATTTAAAACAAAATTGTTCAAACCTCTCTACCCCTTTACGGCCCCAAACGTTTACTGGGGCCCCCCCCCCCCAACCAACAATTTTATCAATACTATCTAACAATTTCGACTGTTTCTTTTTTGGGGGCCCCTAGTGACCAATCAGAAATTAGCTTTTAAATTTTTTCAGGGCAGTAGAGGAAATGGAAAACTGGGGCTTGATTTGGGTTTCTATGGGCAACAAAAATTTGACTATTGGGAAAACCGGTTTTTGATAAATGAGGCCCATTATGTTTTTAAATTTAAAGGGATTTGTATTTAGGACCTGTATTATGCGGGAGAAGTTGTTTTTTGCTGGGGAGTTTTTTTAAGTTTTTCATTTTAAATACGCATTAAATTTTTTTAAAAAAAAAATTTCAGGCCAAAGAAACCCGAAATAAAGTGTTTTTTTGCATTTGTTTTTCAAAAATATTTTTTTTTACAACAAATTCCCCATTTTTCACTAAATGTTAAATTAATTCTTAAAAGGGTTTTTCAGGCATGTGGGGGTTGGATTTTTTGTATGTTTTTTTATGCAATGTAGAAACAATAAATTTTTTTAATGCTTTTTTGTACATTAGTTTTTTTCTTTTTTTTAAACCCCTTAAGGGATAAAATAATTTTTAAATTCTGGGTTTGGGGAGGGGGGCTGGAGAAGCCTCCGGGTTTTTGCCCTTTAACCCCTTTTATTGTTGAGGTCCATGACCGCAGCTAATTTAGAAGGGAAATTCCCCGGGCCCCATCGGGTTTTTGGTTACTTTCCCCTGCATGATGGGGGCCCGAGGTTTTGTATAAAGTTTTGCCCTGGGGAGCTAGAGTAGCCCCCCCCAAAAGCTTTTCTGGGATGTAAGGGCCCGCTTTCAGGGCCCCACCGTGTGTTTTCCCAAAAAGCAGCTTGTGTCAAAGCTTTTAACATAGTGTAATGTAACTTTGTTGATTTTTACAGGTGTGTAATGTATTAGTATAAAAAAGGGTAAAGTATTAGGGATACAGGAGAGTTTAATGTTTTGATACAGAAAATATACAGTAGTTTAAGGGATTAGTAAAAAGGAGCATACAGGAGTGTAATGTTTTAGTATACAGGAGAGTAAAGTATTTGCTTTCAAAGGAAAAGTAATGTATTTTTAAAACAGAAGTATTTCAGTAGTGTAATTTTTAGTAAACTGGGGGGGCATAAGGATTTTAATGTATTGTATACAGGAGCATAAAAGGAGTGTAATGTATTGGGATACAGGGGTATACAGGAGTATAAAGATTATTATAAAGGAGTATAGAGGAGGAAAGGGATTAGTTTACAGGAGTGTAAAAGATTAGCATACAGGAGTATAAAGGTGTGTAAGGTTTGGTATACAGGGGGTATAAAGTATTTTTTATACGGGGGTTTTAAGGTGTGAACGTATTAGTATACAGAAGTGTGATGTATTGGATAAGGAAATAAAAACAGGTTTTTAATTTATTAGCTACAGGGAGTATACAGGTGTTTTAATGTATTAGTAACAAAGGGGGTGATGTATTGGATAACATTTGTATACAGGGGTGTAATGTATTTTGCATTTCAAAAAAAGTATAATGGGAATTTGCATTCAGGAGTATTTCGGTTTTGTAATTTTTTTTGGCATCAGGAGTTATAGAGAAGTGAAGTATTATTATAAAAGGAGTATTAAAGGAGGGGTGATGTAAATTTGCATAAAAGAAGTATAATGTATTTTCTTCCCCGGAGTATTAAGAAGTATAAGTATTTTTCATTTCAGGAGTTATCAGAAGTTTTAAGGGATTTCAAAACAGGGATACAGGAGGGGTGCCCCAAAAAAGTGTAAAAAAATAAAATTTAAAAACAAAAGGGGTAAAAATTATTTCCCTTAATGGGGAAAAAAAAAAAAAATTAAAAAAAGTTTTAGAAAAAAAAATAATTTTAAAAAAAATTTTTGGGATTATATTAAAAAAAAAAAACCCCTGCACTTTTTAGGTATTTACCCGACCGTAATAAACCCGTAGAAAATTTATCTAATTTGGGTTTTTTAGTGTGGAAATATGAAAGGGTGGAAAAAAAAAAAAAAAAAAAAATAAAAAAAAAACATCCTGCCAAAAAATTTATTTTTTTTTAATTTTTGCATAAATTTATATGTAAACCCAAACTTTTTTTTAACCCCCCAAACTTCCCCTTTGCCACATAAAACCCGTTCCTCCTACAGCTCGTTTATAAAGGAAAAAAAAAAAAATTATTTACTGTTTTTAAAAAACGGGAAGACAAAAATTAAAATTTAGTTGTGTCTTTAAGAAACCCTTTTTAGGCCGGATTTCTTTAAGGGGGTTTAAAGTTCATTTTTTTTTTTTTAAAAAAAGTGTTTTTTTTGGGGATCAGAGGTTTTTTGTGATTTTTTTCAGTTTTTCATTTTCTTTTTTATTTTTTTCAAGTCCCAAAATTTTTTGTATTGTGTAATTTGGAAAACCTTGCTGTATTGCTGCAGGGACCTGTGGGATCTAATGGGCACAGGTTTGGGTGGGCCCCCATGGGTGTATCAAAATAACCCCCAGTGGTCAACCATCCTGTGCCCCTGGCCCCCTGCAAACAGTCTATAGAAAAAAATTTTGAAATTGCTGGGGGGGGGGGGGGGGGGGCACCCAAAATTTGGTGACCACATGGTTTCTCTTATTGGAAAATAGCAAGTGATTTAGCCCTCCCTGCCCGGGGCATGCCCTACGGAGCCCCTGTACCTTCCCGGAAAGGGGATGGGGCCAAGGAAACCCCGAAAAGGGCGGAAACTTGATAGAAAAACCTGACCGCGGCCACGCGAAGTGACTGAGAGAAAAGCGGGGAGGGGGGAGTGGGGGGACGTTGAAAGGGGAAAGGGGGGGAGGGGCTGGGAAAAGGACTGAGCTTACCCTTCCAGCGGGGGAGGAGACGGACGGTTTTAGGGGGGGTGCTGCGGCTTGCCTCTCTGCCCGGGCCCTGAGTGATTTCCCCGTTAAAGGGAGGACAGGAAAAAGGGAAAACAGAGACGCAGCAGCCCTTTTTGCTGTTTAATTTAAATGAATGGGAAACGAAATTGTGGGGTACACTTAAAACCCCCCATGGGCCCCGTTCTCATGGGGCCCCCGGGCAGGAGGCCTACCTGCCCCAATGGGTTTAAAACCCCCCTGATGTCAAACTACAGGTATTTTTTAAACGTTTCAGCCATTTTAATGTTACACATTTCGGTTTCAAATTTGGGGGAAAAACTGTGAAAAAAAAAAAAAGAAGCATAATATTCAAAATTCTGACATATTTTATATTAAACCTTTTCAGGTTTAAAATTGCAAAATAAAGGAAGTCAAGGAGGGGGAAAATTTTGTTTGGGAGGGGTTTTTGTTTTCCCGACTCGAAACGCAGTTTTACTGTTGGGAGGTAAAAAACATTAAAATTTTTGGGGGCTGGCTGGGAGCGCTTTCTTTATTAAGAAAGGGGTTTTTCGGTTTTGTAGGGCAATGGGCCCAAAAGAAAAAATTTTCTTTCTATTGCCTTTGGTGCTGTAAGTTTCACTTTGTTGTACAGTTTTATAAAAGAGCCTGATTTTATTTAAAAAAATTTTTCCTAAAGTTACTATTTTTACTTTGGTTTGCTAAACGGTGAGTATCCATTTTCCCTTTAAAGCCGTTGGGGAAAATACCCCTTTTAAGTTGGGGGTTGGTTTAAAAATGGGTATAAAATGGGTCAATTTGGCAATAATCTGGTTTACTGGGCAGGCCCAAAAAAGAGTTTTTGCAATCCCGGTGAGACATTCCTGGGAAAAACCCCCCTTTTTGCGTGGGGTTGCATTTGGGGTATTGTTCACACGGCATTTTTAATCGATTTTTGAAGCAAATGCGTAAAACGCATTCCCTTTCCACCTAAAGTATGGTGCATGTTTAGTGTTTTCTATGCAGCAGAAAAAGGGAACCCCGTTTGTTTTTTATAGGGGTGATGTGCATAAAAGAGATCAAGAATTCACCGGTCAATTCTTTTTACGGATCTGAAAGATGCATCACAAAGACGCGTGTAAAACACGCGTCGGCGATCAGACATTTGAACACCGATGCGTATTTTACATTGAAAGTAATGTAAATCACACTGCACATTGTTAGATGCGTGTTTGGGTCCGTTTTAGGTCCACAAAACGGATCCAAACACGCGTCTAAAAAACGCAGTGTGAACATACCCTTATTCTGCTAAAAAATACCAGATGAAAGCCCTGCCATGAGCGGCCACATATGTGGCCATAGGATGTCCTGCAAATATTGCTGATCTGTTATTGTCCCTCAAATCACGGGATGCCTGCCCAGATAATCACACCAGTAGTTAGGACAGTGTTGCTACATAGAATGTAGTACGGACTGAAGCTATAAATCTATAGCTCCGTAAGGTTGGAGTGCGCCCCACCTCCCGCACGCCCCCGAGATCGGACGTATTACAATGTGCCACGGACTGTACTTGTGTACAGGCGATGTAAAAATATCGCAAATTAGGCTGTGCCAGTTTTCGGGCTGAAAAAACGGCAGACTTCTGGCGCAGCCCCGTTCATACATGTCGACCATAGTGTTACATTTTCCATCTCCTGAAGTGTTAGCTTTATTATTATACTGCAACCAAAGGGTAAGTTCACACAATTAATTTTAACCAGGGATCCGACAGAGCTTTCGGATGTTGGATTCCATCTCAAAAAAACTTGTGTAATCCGACTGCCAGTCATTTGAATGGGCGATCTGTGCTGTAGTTCACACTGAGAACTGGAGCACAGATTTGCCACATCATGGATTTAAAAGCCATGGTGTGGAAAAAAAAGTGATGCGGGTTAGCTCCATTGCAATGGGCCAAACTTTGGTAGCATCCAAATCAATGGTGAAAAACGTCTCCGTAAACAATTATCAGCAGAAATACGAGGTATTGCTTCATATTTCTGCCAAAGATTACACCATGGATTTTTCCAATGTGTGAACATAGCCTAAGGCAATGTTGTCAGGACCTCAGCAGCATTTGTAAAATCTATCAGCATTGTGAATTGGAATATCTATACAATTGTAATCTTTGCAGA
>JAODAL010042330.1:0-34940 GCA_025379985.1 Phyllomedusa bahiana | reverse complement strand
AAAAGGCGGACAGTTAAAAAAATAAGTAAAAAAGGCAGAAAAGAGTGATTGTTGAGTCCAGGCGGCAGATATGAATCCCCCAATTATGTAGTGTCTTTTTTGAGTGGAGAAAAAGGGGCATAGAAGTGCCCCCTAAAAGTTATTACTTTCTTGGGAAAATTTTTAAATACTGGTTGTTTGGGGGGGGAAAGGGGGGCCCGTTCAGTTTAGCCAATCAGGGGGGTGCCCCTTTTACTCAAAGGGAAAGGAAATAGCTCCTTTTTTTTTATCAAGTCTGGGGAACCCCAGGTGCTGTTTAAGGGAATGTCTTTAAAAGTCATTTGTCCTCTATGGTTTTCATGCATTATTAAATAATTAATCCCTTTTTGGTCCCCCTTGTGGCCTTTGTTTGTAAGGGTTTCACAAAATTTTCTTTTGTTTCCTGCTTAAGAGAATTTTAGGGGCATTATGGTAGATATCTTTTCACTCATGTCGCACAGAGAAGAATCACCTTTTATCTTGTCTTGTTAAGTATAGCTGGTAAGTTTTTCGGTTTGTGGAAATGTCTAGCTAATCTAGCTTTCATAAGCACTGCTAGTACAGTTTAGCACATGTTGTATGTAGCTATGACAATTATAATGTGCGTTATTCAGATTTGACTAAGCATTTGTCCACCATGAAAAGTTTACTGTATTTCTACCTTTACACTGTTTTTATTTTTGTTAAAAACGCCTTGTGTATTCTAATGTAATTTTTGTTTGTCCTCATTTTTACCCAACCCTACACCTGTAAAAAACACAGACTTCAAACAGGTCTAATTATTGACAAGTGGAAAGGCTTTAGCTGCCTGTCACTCCACATAGCCCCCGGGGGGGTACGTAAAGTGGGGGCAGGACAAAAAAAACAATGCAAAAAACAAGAGGAGAAGATTCAACTTTACAGGGGCACCCCCGGGCCGCATCACCTGCAAGCAAGCAACACAGGATCTCTAAACAGTCCCCACATGTACAAAGCCACACATCTTCTCTGAAGAAAGATAAAGGCCAGCTCCCCCAAGGCATCATCTTCGGCAGTGCAGCCGCCATCGCACGGAAAAGGTTTTAACCCAAAAGGCCGAGGTTTTTGCTGAACAAGAGATGCACTGATTTACAACAAGCCCCTGGAAAAGAGGGTACGCAACAAGCGCCCGGGAAGCAGAGAAAGCACAACAAGGGGTCCATTAGAGCGGAAAGGACACCCTTCGGAACAGGGAAAAAGCTCACTATTGAAAAGAGACAGCAGCCGCTATAGCTGAAGAGAAATTTTTGAAGCAGCGCATCTCCTGGTAGACCACATTACACATAATGTGTTTGGGCCCCCAAGAGAAAACCCCTCAAGTCACTACAGGCACTTCAGGAAAGCCCATCAAACCCTTAAACAGCTCTCAGCCTCTCAAAAAAACCCAAAGATTCATCGTGAGCCAACCCAAAGACATCCTATCCGCAAGGGAACGTTCAGACTACATTCTCAAGCAAGAGATGCAAGCAGGTAAATCAGATCAAGGGGATTCACCACTCAAAAAAGAATCCATCTTCATTCCACAAAAGGGGAAGTCTCTTCACCCTAAAGGTATGATACTACAGGACTGAGCAAAGATTCCTAAAGGTATGATCAACACCTCACTCACCCCAGAACAATTCTCCAGACCCCCCTTTTTCAGTGTCAATAAAGCCACAACGGACTTTGCAAAGTTCTTTGCTCAAAGGGAATGGTAAAAAAGGGAAACTTGTAAATTCAGCATGTCCTGAAACTAAAACCCTTGGCATCCTTTTTCCCAAATAAAATCAAGATTTGGAGGTCAAGTAGGAAGGTTAGATCTCCTAGAAAAGTGGTGGGAAATGAACTGCTGAGCATGCTAAAGGGGATAAGAGACATTAATATAAATTACCCAGAAAACAGGTCTTAAAATTATCTGGGGAGACTAATGATGTTAGTTCAGTAGAGCTTAGAAGCTCATTGTTCAAAAGAATTGTAAATTTCCCCTAGAATACCAGTAAGGGATCCAAAACTTGGGGAACTAAGTGACTTGCTAAGGGGAACTAAGGTTCCCAAAGCAGAGGAGATCTCCCAGGACTTGCTTTTCTTGACACAGCCAAGGTTCAACCCTATTGTAAAAAAGCTTCCTTAAAAACCACAAGAAAATGGGTCACACAGGGGTCCGTAAAAACAAGCCCCAATGTACCATTTTCCCCCATTTTGTGTGTTTTGTGGACTTTGTTTACACACAAGCAAAGATTAGGAATACCCAAGCTTTGATTTTACAAGTCATGTGTCCCCCCTGGTCTTAATAGAATCATAGAACACCAGGGATCATGAACACCAGTGACAGTTTTTACAAAACCAATAAACTCTCCTACAGATTATTTCACAGGTCTTCAAACTCCTTTCACCCGGGGCCCGACAAGGGTCTCAGAAGCGTGTCCCTTGACAGGGGAAACCCCATTTTCTACGAAAGCAAGCCTTCAGGGAAAAATCGTGGAAAAACAAAAACTTCCTCAAGGGGAACAACATATGCTACAAATGTTGCTTGTCGACATCACACTTTGCCAAGGACTGTAAGGTCAGTGTAAAATGTACAGAATGGACAGAACAATTTACAACACGCTTTTTAAACCCTTTTCCACCCCCATGGACTTTACCACATCAGAAAGCACTGAGGAAAATGATGAAGGAGAGGTAATGCGAGTAAGATACACCAGCAGTTACTTCTCATTTTACAAGGTCTCAAAGGGTCACAGGTGGAGTCCCCTCCCAAAAAATGCCTGGTCAAGTCTATCCAACAGCCACAAAACAAAGAAACAAGATCTATGCAATTCTAATGACCCAAATTTAAAAATCTCTAGCCAGTTCTGCTTTCTTTTGAAATGTTTAACATCAAAGGCCCACTCTCCCTACTCACAAAAAACTTGTGCAGGTACTGTTAGGGGCGGGGGAGGAGAGCTACTGGTTTGGTAGAGTCTATTTATTGGTCTCACCCGCTTGCCCTTACCTACCATAATCGAGTGCAACCCAAACCAGACAATAGGGTGAAATCCCTACACCCAAAAATTTTTAGAATATCACTCCATTTGAGGCGTAAGCTCATTTAATCCCAAAATTTATGCTAAGCACAGATAATCCACTTCCTGAAGAGTATCCCTTTAGAGTTCACAAAGCTAGAACCCAAAATTAAAGGTCCTCACAAATTTCCCTGCCCAGAAACTTGATCTAGGATGGACATTATGGAAGTTTGTTAGGGGAAGTGCACAAAAAGACCTTTGTAACAACATGCTTACCAACCCTAGAGAATGGCGCCCCTTTTCTTTTCCAACCCTGTGAAAAAAAATTTCCACCTCAAAGACTACCACACAGCTTTCAAAAACCATGTCCCTTTATAGGCTCTTCAGGGGACAATTATGCCTGTGACGTGACCCAAAACCATTTGGGGTGCACAGTTTTTTCCCGGAAACTAAAGAGGAAAATCGGTGGGGATGTCATTTGAAAAAACATTCCAAAAAATAATGGAGCAAGGAATAACCAAAGACAATTCCAATAATTGGGGTTTCCCCTTCCCTTCAGGACTGTGAACCAGTTTTCCTAAAGAGAACAAGTTTACAAAGCTTTATTTTTCTCCAAATTTTTTCAGAGAAAACCCCGAAAAAAAAGAAACCATTTTTTTTCATTATGGAGAAATTTTTTAGAATGGTCAGCAGAATAGCTCCACTTTAAAAAAACTCTGAGGTTTGCTGGATTTGCCCATATTCGAGTATACCCCCCAAAAAAACCCGGCAAATAGAGTAGTGTTCGACTCCCGTCCCAAAATGATGGTTGTCATTAAACGATGTCCTTCGTCGGACCGACCTGAACAACCGATCCTTGGAGACTTCTTCAATTCGTAAAAAAACTCTTTGCATTTTGGCAGACATCCAACAATGTTTTACTGCTTCCTGTTTAAAGAGAACACAAAAAATCACTGAAAACCAATAACGCCAGAGTTTTTGGACCATAAAAAAATGAAGCTTAAACCAAACTCTTATCTAAAATTTAACTTTTAATAAATTCCCTAAAAAAAGTATACCTAAACATAGGGAGCAAAACACCCCTTTCTAATGTGCAAATTAAGACGTCAATCCAATTTACCCAAAATTTCCCCCATACTAGCCCTCTTCTAAACAGTGTTAGGGGGGTAGTCGTCCGACAGGGTCGGGCCCCACCTCTATATGCTTACCCTACAGATCCCTATTTTAAGTTCAAATAAGTCAGAAAAATGTACAATTCAGGGTATATATCCCCGGGGGACATACATTAATGGGTCAAACCCTCTAAACCTGTTTTTTCTATACAAAAAACGTGAACAAGAGTATGCAAAAAAATCAAATATATCAGAAATTGAAGTAGAAAAACAAATATTTTAAAAAATTTTTTATAACCTCAATGTGGGGTTCTATTCCTTCAGAATTTTTTGAAAAAAGGGATCAAAAACCCAAGTGGTCCCCCCCTAAACAACAATTTTTCAATACGACCTTAAGTAGAGTTCTATTCCCCCAAATTTCCCACTTTCCCAAGCGTTTTCCCCCCTGACCCATATTCAGGGTTCTCAAGGGAACCAAAGGGGCAGTCACCCAAAGGGTGATGATGCAGCCGTGATGAAGCCCTTTTTTGCCTAGTGGGGAAAAAGGTTTTGAGGATGTGTGGCGCAGTGGGGGACTTAGGGGAGAAGGGACTGCGCCTAACATGATTTCCCCAAAAAGACAGCCTGGAAATTTAGTGAAAAATCATTAAAATGTCCCCGGCAGCATGGATATGAATCATAAAAGCATTTTTATTACGTGTAAAACTTTTTCAGAAAAAGAGCTCAAAACTTCTAAAAGAAAATAAAAAATATCACTTGCCAAAATATCTAGAACGGCGCAACATCAGGAATTTGGATTTTGGAAATTGCTGGGAAATTGGGTAATTAAAATTTAAAGCGCTTCTCATTGGTCGCAGAAACCCCAATCAGAATAGGAGCGACAGTGCCCCATTAAAAACCTTTTGGGAGAAGTATTGACCGATCAATTCAAAGGCGGGACATTTCAAAAATCAAAAAGCCGAAAAGTGCTGATTGGTTGAAGAGCGGGGGCTTGGCATCCCGGCCCAATCAGAATAGGGCGAAGGACCCATTCTAATTTTGGAGAAGTATTGACCAATCAAATTCAAAGGCGGGAAGTTCAAAATACAGTAAAAATGCAGAAAAAGCTGATTGGTTGAGTTTCGGGGCTTGGCTTCCGGCAATCAAGTGCGAGCTACTTTTCCATTGTAGCTAGGGGCAGATCGGGCCACTGAAATCTCAGCCCCGTGCGGCATGGGTACTAGTAAATAAATGTTTTATTAAGTGTAAACCCTTTTCTGTAAAAAAAACAAAACCTTCTATAAACATCAAAATAAAACCTAACAACGCGTTTGTTGCCGGACCGGCGCAAAAAACGGGAAATTTAATTGAAATTTCCTGGGAAAAAAGTAATTCAATTTTTGTAAGCGCTTCTCATTTGGGGCATTAACCAGCCAATCAGAATAGGAGAGACAGGAACCATTATAACCATGGAGAAAATGGACCATCCAGAAAAGGGGGGACATTCAAAATACGTGAAAAAAACCAGAAAAAAGCTGATTGTTGAGTAGCGGGGGGGTTGGGGTATTTTCGGCCTCAGACGCGAGTACTTTGTCCATTGTAGTCAATGGAGAGATCGGGGAATGAAATCTCGGCTCTCAGCGTCGGTGGCATGGGTTGATTAAAAAAAACATTTTTATTGGGTGTAAAATATTATCTAAAAGACTTAAAACCTTCACAAAAATACATCAATCAAATCCTGAAAAACCGGTTTGTCCGGAGACCGGCGCTACATAAGAATTGCGATTAGAGAATTCCCGGAAATAAGTAATTCAAAATCGTAAGCTCTTTATTGGTGGGCATAAATCACCAATCAGAATAGGAGGACAGTAACCATTCTAAGCTATGGAGAAGTAGGGACCAATCAAATGAAAAGGCGGAAGTTCAAAATACAGTAAAAAAAGGAAAAAGGCTTTTGGGTTTGAGCCCAGGCGGCAGATATGAACCCACCATTCATATGTAGTGCGTCTTTTTTAGTGGAGAAAAAAGGGCGCATGAAGTGGCCCTAAAAGTTATTACTGTCTATGGGAAAATTTTTTAGTAATGTGGTTGATTGGGGGAAGAGGGCTCGTTCAGCTTAGCCAATCACGGGTGACCCTTTTACTTCTAAAGGGAAAGGGAATAGCTCCTTTTCTATTATCAAGTTGGGGGAAAACCCAGGTGCTGTTATAGGAATGCATTAAATGTCTATATTGTCTCTCTATGGTTTAATCATTAGTTAAATAATTAATGCCTTTGGGCCCCCTTGTGGCCTTTGTTTGTAAGGTTTCAAAAATGTTCATTGTTTCTGCTTAAGAGGAATTCTTTTGCTTATGGGTAGATACTCATTTCAAGTCTCACAAAAAGAATCAGCCATTAATCTTGCTTTTTTGTGTATAGCTGGTAAGCTGTTGGGTTGGGGGAAAAGTCTAGTATATTCAGCTTCAAAAGCCTTTGCTAGTACAGTTTACCAATGTTTTTTAGCATGACGATTTAATGTGCTGTTATTCAGTTTGACCAAAGCAGTTGCCCACCAGTAAAGTTTACTGTTTTCCCCTTGTACACTGTTTTTTGTTTTGTTACAAACAGCCTTTTTATTCAAATGTACATTTTTGTTTGCCCCACTTTTTCCCCAAATCCTACCCCTGTTAAAAAAAACTACAGATTAAAAAAAGGTCATAATTATTGCAAGTGGGAAAAGGGTTTAGCTCCCTGCGAGCTCCACAAAAACCGGGGGTCGTGAAGGGGGGGGCAGGACAGTAAAAAAAATGCTAAAAACAAGAGGAAAAATTTTCCCCTTACAGGGGTCCCACTGCCGCAGTCCCCCTGAAGCAAGCAACACAGGATCTTAAGCATCTCCCATGTAGCAAAGCCACAATTTTCCCTTAAAGAAAGATCAAGAGCCATCCCCAAGGCATCACCCGTCGGCAGTGCAGTGCCATCGAAACCCCAAAAAGGGCTGAAGGGCAAAGCTCGAGCTGTTTTTTGCGAACAAGAGATGCAATAAAGTTACAACAAGCGCCCGGAACAGAGAGGGTACGACAACAAGAAACCCGGGAAAGCAAGAAAGCAAACAAGGGTCCATTAGAGCTGGAAAGGACACCCCTTCGGTAACCGGGAAAAAAGTCACTATTGAGAAAGAAAACCACCCGCTAAGTGAAGCAGAAATTTAGAAGCAGTGCTCCCGGGGTAGTGACCACGGGGAAACCAGTAATATGTTTGGGCCTAGGGGAAAAACCCCTAAGATCCAAACAGCGACTTCAGAGACTCCATCAAACTCCTTAACAGTTCTAAAAGCCTACTCAAAAAACCCAAAGTTTTCACGCTGAGCCAACCCAAAGACACCCTACCTGCAGGGGAAAACTGATTTCAGACCACAGTTTAAAAGCAAGAGGTGCGGCAGGTGAACAGATCAAGGGACTTCACCATCAACAAAAAATCCGTCTTCATTCCGACAGGGGAAAGTTTTTTACCCCTAAAGGGTAAGTTACTGACAACTGATGAAAAGTTTCCTAACAGGATAAAATTTTACACCTCACCACCAGAAAATTCTCCAGAACCATTTCGTTCAATCAAGCCACAACGGACTTTGCAAAGTTTCTTTGCTCAAACTGAGGGGGTAAAAACAAAGGACTTGAAAAGTTCGCGATCGTCCTGAAAACTATAAGCTTGGCGATCCTTTTCCGAATACAATCAGAGACTTGGGAGATGTCAAGTAGGGAAGATTTTGATCTCCTTAAAGGGGCTGGGAAATAAATCTGTGAGCATGCAAAGAGGATAAGAGACTTAATAAAATTACCCAGAAACGTTTTAAAAAATGATCTGGAGAGCTGAGGGGTGTTAGGGTTCTGCAGAGGCTATAAAAAGCTCATTTTCAAAAAATTATGAATTCCCTAGAAAAGCCATAAGGGATACCAAAAAATTAGAAAAACAAAGTGACTTGTAATGGAACTACGGGTGCCAAAGCGATGGAGATCTACCAGGACTTGCATTTCTTACACACCCCAGAGGGTCAACCCCTTGTAAAAAATTCCCAAAAACCTACAAGATAAGTGGGCACACTGGGGCCAGGTATAAACAGCTCACAATGTACCATTCCTCTTTTGGTGTTTTTGGGGGTTTGTTTCACAGCAAGCAAAGATTGGAATGAAACCCCTTTGATTTTTAAAGGGCAGTGTCATCCTCCCCGGTCTTTAAAAGAATCATAGAACACCAGATCATAGAACCCATGACAGTTTACAAAAAAAATATCTTTACAATTTTTTACAGGGCTTCAAAACTCCTTTCACAGGACGCCACGAACAAGGATCTCGTAAGCAGTGCCCTTGCAAAGGAAACCAAAATTCCTACTGAAAAGCAGGCCTTAGGGGAAAAATCGATGGAAAAAAAGAAAAACCTTTCCTAAAGGAGAACAACTTGCTACAAATGTTTTGTCGACATCCACTTTGCCAAGGACGTAAGGTCAGTGTAAAAAGTACGAATGTGACAGAACAGACCCCAACACACTTTACACCCTGGTCCAGCCCCTGGCTTTACCACATGCAGAAAGAATGAGGAACTGATGAAGGAGAGAGTAAGGAGTCAGATCACCCGCAGTTTCTTTTCAGTTCAGAGGTCTGAAAGGATCAAGGTGGCGGCCCCCCCAAAAAATGCTGGTCAAGTCATCCAAAAGGCCCAAAGACAAAGCAATCAAGATCATGCAATTCTAATACCAAAGTAACAAGTCTCTAGCCCGATCTGTTTTTTCGAAATGGGTTTTAAAACAAGGACCAGCTCTCCCCACCACTAAAAAATTGTGCGGTACTGTTGGAAGGTGGGGGGGAGGCTTGCTACCGGTAGAGTCTTTGAGGTCTCACCGTTGCCCCTTTCATAATCGAGTCAACCGATCCCACAATAGGGGTGAAAACCCCACCCCAGATGTTAGAATATCACTCCTATTTGAGGCGTTTAGCTTTCCTTTACCAGAACTTTATGCTCAAACAAGATAATCCTACCCTTTGGGGAGATATCTTGAGAATTCACAAAGCTAGAAGCCAAATTAATGGTCCTCCAATGCCCCATATGCCCAGAAAACTTTATCTGGATGGATCATTAAGGAGTTTTTTGTCTAGGGAATGTGCACCAAACCCACCTGCTTTCCAAAAGCTTTAAAAATGGAGCCCTTTCTTTTCCAACCCCCTGTGAAAATAATTTCCACCTCAAAAAAGGCACCACACCCTTTCAAATACCTTCCCTTTAAAGGCTTTCGGGACAATTATGCCTGTGAAGTACCAAGACCCTTTGGGATGCACATTTTCCAGAGAACTAAAAAGGGGCAACAGGGGGCCCTGTCATTTGAAGTAAAATTCCAAAAAATAATGGGAGCAAGGAAAAACCCAAAAAAAAAATTCCAAAAATTGGGTTGCCCTCTTCCCTTCGGCTGTGAGCCCCCGTTTCCTAACAGAGAACAAGTTTACAAACGCTTCATTTCTTCAACTAATTTCAGAGAAAAACCCAAAAAGAGGAAACCCTTTTTACATTCTGGAGAAGATTTTTGGAAAGGTCATGCAGAATAGCTCCTACTTTAAAGACTCTGAGAGTGCGGATTTCCCATATTCGGAGTTACCACCCCAAAAAAAAACCAGGGCAAAAAAGAGTGGTTTTGACTCCCCCCCCCCCCCCGGGCCCAAACATATGGTGTTATTAAACGATGTCCCTTCTGTCAGGGGGGCCAGACCTGAACAACCGACTCCTTGGAGTACTTCTTCAATTTCGTAAAGACTCTGTTGCATTTATGGCAGACATCCAACAGATGTTTCACTGCTTCCTGGTCAAAGAAGAACACAAAGAAATCACTGAAAACTCAGAATAAACAGCCAGAGTTTGGACCATGAAAAAATCACTGAAGCTTAAACACAAACTCTATATCTAAAATTTAACTTTTAATAAATTCCCATAAAAAAGAGATATACACATAAGACCATAGGCAGCAAATCACCGCTACTAATGTGCAAATGAAGACTGTCAATCCAATTGACCCTAATGTACCCTATACTAGGCCCTCTTCTAAACCAGTGTTAGGCGGGGTAGTCGTCCCGACAGGGTCGGCCCCACCTCTATATGCTTACCCTACTAGATCCCTATTTTAAGTTCAAATAAGCTCAGAAGAATGTACACATATCAGGGTATATATCCCGAGGACATACATTAATGGGTCAAATCCTCAATAACCCTGTCTTCTATCACAAATAACGTGAACAAGATGTATGCACAACAAATCAAATATATCAGAAATTGAAGTAGAACACACAATATTTTACAATTGTTATATACAACCTCAATGTGGGGTTCTATTCCTTCAGAATTCTTGAAAAAAGGGATCAAAAACCGAAGTAGGTCCCCCGAAGACAACAATAATTCAATACGACCTTAATGTAGAGTTCTATTCCTCCAAATTTCCCACTTTCCCAACGCGTTTCCCCCTGACCGATATGTCAGGGTTCATCACGGGAACCAGAGTCAGTCACAATGGGCTGATGATGCAGCCGTGATGAAGCTACTTGATATGCCGATACATCAATACATTAAGGTCGTATTGAATAATTGTTGTATACGGGGGACCTACTTCGGTTTTTGATCCCTTTTTTCAAGAATTCTGAAGGAATAGAACCCCACATTGAGGTTGTATATAACAATTGTAAATATTGTGTGTTCTACTTCTATTTCTGATATATTTGATTTGTTGTGCATACATCTTGTTCACGTTATTTGTGATAGAAGACAGGTTTATTGAGGATTTGACCCATTAATGTATGTCCTCGGGATATATACCCTGATATGTGTACATTCTTCTGAGCTTATTTGAACTTAAAATAGGGATCTAGTAGGGTAAGCATATAGAGGTGGGGCCGACCCTGTCGGGACGACTACCCCGCCTAACACTGGTTTAGAAGAGGGCCTAGCATAGGGTACATTAGGGTCAATTGGATTGACAGTCTTCATTTGCACATTAGTAGCGGTGATTTGCTGCCTATGGTCTTATGTGTATATCTCTTTTTTATGGGAATTTATTAAAAGTTAAATTTTAGATATAGAGTTTGTGTTTAAGCTTCAAAGAAGAACACAGAAACTTTTTAAGATTCTTCTGGTTCAGCGACAATGATCCTTCCAAAGTTCCCATAGAGTATCGCATGCGGGTACATATCTTTGGTAACAGCCCTTCACGTGCAGTAGCCATTTATGGGCTCAAGCATTCCGCTAAGGAGGGTGAGAAAGAATATGGATCAGATGTTAGACACTTTGTAGAAAAGGATTTTTATGTGGATGACTGTTTAAAATCACTACCCACAAATGAGGCTGCAATCAGTCTTCTCAAGAGAGCCCAAGAAATGCTTGCCAATTCAAACTTAAGACTTCATAAAATTGCATCCAACAGTAAAGAATTAATGGACGCCTTTCCAACACTTGACTACTCGAATGACTTAAAAGACTTAGATTTGAGTACTGACACTCTTCCTATGCAACGTAGTCATGGACTTCTCTGGGATTTAAAGTCTGACACCTTTACTTTCCAAGTAAGCAAGGAAGAAAAACCGTTTACCCGAAGAGGAGTCTTGTCTAACATAAACAGCTTGTATGACCCTTTAGGATTTGCGGCTCCAGTCACTATTCAAGGTAAAGCAATACTCAGAGACTTAACCCGTGATACTTTAGACTGGAACGATCCAATCCCTATTGAAAGAAAAGAACAGTGGATATAATGGAAGAATTCTCTAACTACTCTATCTAGTCTTCGTGTCGCACGTTCATATGCACCTGTTCCATCCACCGAAATTCAAATACAAAAACTCTGTGTGTTTTCTGATGCTTCTGTCAAAGCTATTGCTGCTGTAGCCTATCTGAAGACAATAGATGTCAAAGGACAATTCCACATTGGACACACAATACCCAGACTAGAACTTTGTGCTGCAGTATTAGCAGTTGAGCTTGCCGAACTGATAACGACAGAACTGAATATGGATATAAAAAATGCTGAGTTTTACACAGATAGCAAAGTAGTCCTGGGCTATATATACAACGAAACCAAGCATTTTTATGTCTATGTCAACAACAGGGTGTTACGAATCAGAAGGTTAACCTGTCCAAAACAATGGCATTTTGTACCTACGGACCATAATCCTGCAGACCAAGCAACTAGATCTACAGCTGCTGACCACCTAAAAGATACAATCTGGTTTACAGGTCCTGCACTTCTGTACAACTCAGAGCACAACACCACAAATCTTGACAAATTTGAACTAGTGGATGTAGACACAGATGCTGAAATCTGTCCTCAGGTGTCAGCATTGCATTCAGAAGTTACAAGCATCAGCCTCAAGTCTCACAGATTTAGTAGATTCTCTACCTGGAAATCACTTATTCGAGCCATCACCAAAACACTCCCAAGTGAAGACGGAAACACGCCCAAAGTAGAGGTCAAGGTGCATAGGCAGAATGAGACTAAACTGTTCCTCAGACCAATTACTGAACTCATATTACTGTTTTCTTCTGAAGACTCTGTTAGTGGCATCAATTGACGCCAGTCGGGGAGTGTGCTGCTTATAGGCATGTCATTAATGTCTATATTGTCTCTCTATGGTTTACATGCATTAGTTAAATAATTAATGCCTTTGGTGCCACCTTGTGGCCTTTGTTTGTAAGGTTTCACAAATGTTCATTGTTTCCTGCTTAAAGGGGTTTTGCCACGATGTAATGTTGACATGGGATCCTCCAAAATGGGTATTTAATCACTTTTCTAAATATATGTGATTACAAAAATTGCAGTCTGAGAGAGCTACAGCCTTCCTTACATGCCCTTGGTTACTTCAAAGAGTCTATTAGATACGGCCTGACAAGAGCTGGACGGGCTTGCGCAGAGAGAGCTTCTTATCTGATGAGACTGAGCTGCAGCAGTTTTTAAGGCACCGGGTAGCAATATGTTTTCTTTTGTATACAGAATAAACTAGTTGTAGTGTTATTGGATACTTGCTTTATCTGATGACAGACAACATGAAGAAGCTTTCAAGCTGCTGTGTAGAATAGGTGTTCTCTTTTGTATATAGAATCCACAAGTTATAGTTTGCTTATTTCAGTGAACATGTCACAGGAGCAGCAGCTTATGCAGCTTGTTCTCTGGCTGTGTGCGTCTCTCTCTCTTTCAGCTCTGTGATTTTTGTTTACATTACATTAGCATCTTAGCAGGTAAGGCTCCTCCTGACAGTGCAGTCCTGTCACGGGTGGTCCCGCAGCCCCTCGCCCGGGCTGCGGGCGCACTCGTGCTGTCACCCGTCGGGTCCCCGCGGCCTCTGCTGGGCCCGCGGGTCGGGTCCCGGCTTCCCCCTTACCTTCCTGCGCTCCTGAGTCCTCCCGTCCTCCTGGCCGGCCGGCGTGCGCGCGCCCGCGCCGGCTCTCGAGGATTTAAAGGGCCAGTACGCCCATTATTGGTTAAGGCTGGCAGGTGACCCTATTTAACCCTCTTCCTTCCGGGTCACCTTTGCCGGATCTTTAGTGCCGTACAGCCTTTAGAGAAAGCTTCTTGTGCCTCGTTGTCTGACTTCCGTGTACCGAACCTCTACGCTCCTGTTTCCTGACCACGAACCATTGCCGCCTGTCCTGACCTCCTGCCTGTCCCCGACTCCGCCTACGCCTCACGATTCTGTACCACGCACTGCCTTGGCTGCCACCGCAAGCAAGTCACGCCAGTGGGACGACCTGGTAGTTCTCCGCCGCAGCAAGTCCATCCCGCTTTGCGGCGGGCTCTGGTGAAAACCGGGTTCTACTTAGATTCCGTCCCCTGGTACGGCTTACACCATCGCTTGCGGTGGTCCAGCGGATCCACTACCTGCATTCGTTACAAGTCTGAGGCTGTGTCTTGCTGTATTGACAATCCACTCTAGTACCGTTTATTATTTCACTTAAGTTTTGAGACTCTCCCTTAGATTCCTCACTCCTCACTCATCCCACCCCCCTCTTCCCTGCAGCTTCATGACTCAGTGTGTTTTGTTGACATTCTGCCTGTACTAAGGAGAGACCTACCTAAATGGTCTCTTGGCAAATCCCCTTTAAGAGGAACTTCTTTTGCATTATGGGTAGATGACTCATTTCACCTCATGTCTGCACAGAGAAGACATCAGCCATCTAATCTCTGCTCTTGTTGAAGCATAGTTGGTAAGCTGTTCGGTTGTGGAAATGTCTAGCTATATCTAGCTTCATAAGCACTGCTAGTACAGTTTAGCACTTGTTGTATGTAACTATGACAGATTATACTGTGCTGTTATTCAGATTGACCTAAGCATGTTGTCCACCATGTAAAGTTTACTGTATTTCTACCTTGTACACTGTTTTTATGTTTGTTACAAACAGCCTATGTGTATTCTAATGTACATTTTTGTTTGTCCATCAGTTTTACCTAATCCTACATCCTGTTAATAAAACTACAGACTTCAAACATGGTCGTAATTATTGACAAGTAGGAAGGCGTTTAGCTGCCTGTCGAGCTCCACATAGACCCCGGGGGTACGTGAAGTGGGGGCAGGACACCCAGACTACAAGTGCCACCCGCTGCAGTGTGTGTCAAAAGGGAGCCTTATTTCTCTAGTGTCCATTAGATTAAGGACGATTGCCCAAGTATGAGGCTTGGGATCCCTTACTAGAGTTAGTAAATTGCTGTATATATAAGGCTTTCCTGTTGGTAGGTGGGGTTCCACCAGAATTGATAATGGAAAAGGAACTATTCCTTCCTTCAGAAGTAGAAAGGGTTAAATGGTGAGGTTAGAAATCAGGTTTTTAAATAGTGTGTATAGAGGTTAAAAGTTATACATAATAAAAGTTACGTTTTAGTGTTTTATAGATAGAGAACTGATAGAGTTGAAGTTTGCCTATGGCAAAATAGTAAATATAGAGTGGCACAATGACACAATGCGGAGGTGGCGGCAGCAACAGCAGCAGCAGCATGAGGTCGGAGAGTGGAACAATGACAAATTATGGAGGTGGCAGCAACATGAGTAGGCCACAGATTGGCAGAATGACACAGTGTGGAGGTGGGTGGCAATACCAGTCCCTGGTAAAGAAGAGGGGTGGCAAATGGAGCAGCTGGCAGCAGATGTGTGGCATCAGGCGGGTGACAGCATCAGAATAGTAGCTGAGGCAGGTAGTTTGAATCCAGACTCATTTCTCAAAGTTTTGGTGAGGCGTCATGGCTGATCTAATCTGATGCATAAGGCATTGGTGTGTGGAAATCCTTGCCGATCCACGCCTGATTCATCTTGACAAAGGTGAGTCTCTCCACATTTCGGGTGGACAAGTGAGTTGTCCTTGGGGTAACCATGGCCCCCACAGCACTGAACACCTGCTCTGATGTCACACTACTGGCCGAACAGGACAGCTTCTCCAGTGCAAACTCGGCAAGTTGCGGCCACACATCCAGTTTGGCTGCCCAGTGGTACAGTGGATCTTCTATGTGGGGTGGCAGAGTGCTGTCCAAGTAGGTCAAAACATGCTGGTTCAGGGTCTGTTCCAGGTCCTTCTGCTGCTGGTGAGTACTCTCCTCACTAGGCGGGTGAAAGAAGCCCTTTGCTTTCTCAAGGAGAGATTGCTGCTGCACTGCTGAACTGCTTTGGATCAAAGGGTTAAAAGCTAAGTAGACTAGCGAGTAATCCAAGCGTGCGAGTGTGTCTTTTTAACTAAGTGTGTCATTTTTAGAGATGGGCGAATTTCTCAAAAAATTCGATTCGACGACTTTGCCGAATTTTCTGACAAAATTTGTTTCGGTCCGAATTACTTCGGGACGAATCACGTTAAAAAACAGCTATTTCCAGGCTGCACAGAGCCTGTAGGGTGCGGTAGAACGTTGTGCCATGCTTAAATATGCAGAGGGAGCTTGGTTTGATCTTCATACAATAATGTGTTTTAGTATGACACGCATATGACTGCCGCCGCTCTTAGAATCGCTTCACTATAAAATTCCCTGGGCACTTAAGAGGGCAAAACTGACCAAAAAACTGAAGGGGGAATGTAGCCTGATAAAGTCATGGCAGCGCCAGCTGGAAAAAAACAAGCTGAGGGCTCAGGTGGCAACATCAGTAGGCCACAGAGTGGCACAGTGACAGAGTGTGGAGGTGACGGCAGCAGTCACAGCAGCATGAGGTCAGAGAGTGGCAAAATGACATTCTGGAGGTGGAAAAACGGATTTAGGCCACAGAGTGACACAATCACAGAGTGTGGAGGGCACGGCAGCAGCCACAGCAGCAGCATGAGGTCAGACAGTGGCACAATGACATTCTGGAGGTGGCAAAAACTGGAGTAGGCCACAGAGTGTCACAATGAAACCGTGTATAGGTCACGGCAGCCACAGCAGCAGTATGAGGTCAGACAGAGGCACAATGACAGAGTGTGGAGGTCACGGCAGCAGCCACAGCAGCAGCATGAGGTCAGACAGTGGCACAATGACAGAGTGTGTAGGTTACAGCAGCAGCCACAGCAGCAGCATGAGGTCAGACAGTGGCACAATGACATTCTGGAGGTAGCAAAAAACAGTAGTAGGCCAGAGAGTGGCACAATGACAGAGTGTGGACGTCACGGCAGCAGCCACAGCAGCAGCATGAGGTCAGACAGTGGCACAATGACATTCTGGAGGTGGCAAAAACAGGAGTAGGTCACAGAGCGGCACAATGACACAGTGTGTAGGTCACGGCAGAAGCCACAGCAGCAGCATGAGGTCAGACAGTGGCACAATGAAAGAGTGTGTAGGTCACGGCAGCAGCCACAGACGCAGCATTAGGTCAGACAGGGGCACACTGACTGAGTGTGTTGGTCACGGCAGCAGCCACAGCAGCAGCATGAGGTCAGACAGTGGCACAATGACATTCTGGAGGTAGCAAATACAGTAGTAGGCCAGAGAGTGGCACAATGACAGAGTGTGGAGGTGGCACCAACAGGAGTAGGCCAGAGAGTGGCACAATGACAGAGTGTGGAGGTCATGGCAGCAGCCACAGCAGCAGCATGAGGTCAGAGAGTGGCACAATGACAGAGTGTGGAGGTGGCAGCAACAGGAGTAGGCCACAGAGTGGCACAATGACACAGTGTGTAGGTCACGGCAGCAGCCATCGCAGCAGTATAAGGTCAGAAAGTGGCACAATGACAGAGTGTGTAGGTCACGGCAGCAACCACAGCAGCATGAGGTCAGACAGTGGCACAATGACATTCTGGAGGTGGCAAAAACAGTAGTAGGCCAGAGAGTGGCACAATGACAGAGTGTGGAAGTGGCACCAACAGGAGTGGGCCACAGAGTGGCACAATGACAGAGTGTGGAGGTCACGGCAGCAGCCACAGCAAGCAGCATGAGGGTCAGAGAATGGCACAATGACGAGTGTGGAGGTGGCACAAACAGAAGTAGGCCACAGAGTGGAACAATGACAGAGAGTGGAGGTGACAGCTGGAGAAACAGCATGAGGTCAGAGAGTGGCACAATGACAGGGTGTGGACGTGACCGCAGCAGCAACAACAGCAGCAGCAGCATGAGGTCAGAGAGTGGCACAATGACACAGTGTGGATGTCACGGCACCAGCAACAGCAGCATTAGGTCATAGAGTGGCACAATGACAGAGTATGGAGGTAGGTGGCTATACCAGTCCCTGGTAAAGATGGTGGTAGGCAGATGGAGAAACTGTCAGCAGATGTGTGGCATCAGGCGGGTGGCGGCATCAGAATAGGGGCTGAGGCAGGTAGTTTGAACCAGATCATTTCTCAAAGTTTGGGTGAGGCGTCATGGTGATGTAATCTGCGCTAAGGCATTGGTGTGTGGAAATCCTGGCCCATCCACGATTGATTCAGCTTGACAAAGGTCAGTCGTTCCACATTTCCCGTGGACAAGCGGGTTTCCTTGGGGTAAGTGGCCTCTGCCCACTGACACTCGCCCCTGATGCCACCCCTACTGGCCGGGCAGGACAGCTTCTCCAGTGCAAACTCGGCAAGTTGCAGACACACATCCAGTTTGGCTGCCCAGTAGTCCAGCAGATCTTCTATGTGGGGTGGCAGAGTGCTGTCCAAGTAGGCCACCACCTGTTGGTTCAGGGACTGCTCCAGGTTCTGCTGCTGCTGTTGGCGACTGCCCTCCTCACTAGGTGGGTGAAGGAAGCTCCAGTGACTCCAGACTTAGGTTGCTGCTGATGGAGCTGGTACTGCTCCTACCCCACCAACTTCCCACAGCAGCCGCGGCAGTAGTACCTGAGCGCTGAGAAACCCCCTGGTCAGACCTGTCAGAGGAGGGACGATGCCGGACATAGGCAGCAGCCAACTGACTACAGAGGATTTCCCTATAGTATTTGAGTTTGTCCTCCCTTTCAGCAGCTGGGAAAAAGGCTCCCATTTTGGACCGGTAGCGAGGGTCCAATAGGGTGGAGAGCCAGAAGTCATCCCTCTGCCGGATGCTGACTATTCGGTTTTACAAGCCAGGCAAATCAGCATGCTGCAGGCCTTCTGCACAAGTGACTCCAAGGGACTCCCTGCCTCCATCTCCACTGTATACTGCCACGGTACTTGCGGGTCATTTTCCTCGTCTTCCTCATCTCCATCTACCTCCTCCTGCTGCTCCTGCTCCTCCTCTCCTGTCACCTGGGTAGAAAATCCACTCATTTCACCAGACAATGCTTCTGCTTCAATGTCTCCTCCCTCCTACCTCCCCTTTTAGTCCCCACCGGACTCATGTGGCCCCAGATGTAGTCGCCACTCCCAGTCCCCCGCCCAGACAGATTTTTCAGCATCTGTTCCAGGACAAAGAAGCAGTGGGAATGAAGTTATTCAGCCCTTAGTCCTGGCGACTGACAAATAACGTGGCCTCCTTGAATGGCCTAGCAAACCCCAGGTGTCACGCTTGAAGCCTGGCCCAACCGGCCTGACATCATAGTTACACAGGGGGAAGTACTCCCTGACTGCTTTGGAATCAATCAAAAAAAATAATTTCCAGATTGATTAATGGCCCTTTTTTTCCTAGTCTAGTTTCCATACATCCCCCCCGGGTTCCAACAAATGTGTGCAAGGCCCTGGAATTTTCCAACGGGTTGGAAACATCTCATATCAAGTAGAGTTGGGGGAGGCCCGTATTCTTTGGCCCCCCCGCAAACTCGAGGAAGTTTGTTTTTTTTGTCCTGCTTTTAGTAATTGGATGAAAGTGCCAATGCTCACAGTTTTTTCTTACTGGCATTTTTTCAGAAAATCCTATCCTGAAGATCGGATGGAAGACTTCCAGGAAACCTTTGTTTCACAATCAGATGAACACATGGGCGCCAAGCAAGGGCCCGCCATGGAACCAATCCCTCTTCCGGTGTCAAAGCCCGCGGAACACCATTGTTACTCAAAACTCCCCCATTGGTGCCTTTCCACCAGAAATGGTTTATATTTGCCGAATTTGGCAGTTGGGTTGCGGGGAGAAATCCCCACACATCCGAATTTTTCCTTGCCTGCATGACCGCGGAGGCAGTTTTTCCTCCCCCCCTGTTGGTGTGACCTTTCGTTTTTGTTTCGATCCGATGCCATGCCCCAGTTGTGAGAACTGCCGTAGAGACCCCACACCGCTTGTGGGCCCCCTAAAAATAATCCCATGGGTGGTTAAAATTGGATGGAAGCATAAAAAAACTTGTGGAAGGCGTTTGAGAATGGTGGGTTTGGTTGGTGGAAGAGGAAGAGGCCGGGCCCAAATTGGCGCACAAGGGTCCCAAGCAGTTTTTTGGAAAACAAAGTGGGAAGAGAAACCGCGTTCTCCTGTTCCCCCCAAAGTTTTTTGTTGTTTGGTTGTGCCTGGGGCAAGGAAATCAACATTGCCCCACCCTGGCCCGTAAAGGACCATGTTAAACTTGGCCCTGAAAACCGTATGGTTACAGCTCCAAACCGTTCCCGCGCTTTTGGGGCCGTTGCAACCTTGGAACTATAACCGATAAGGCTCAAGGACTGGCCCACCATCCCCTGTTTTTTCCTCAGAGATTTATGGAAGTGTGTACCTGCGCCTTTTATTGGAAAAAGGAAAAATTACGGGCTTGGACCTCTCCCAATCTCGGGCTCGCACACAAGCCATATTACTTTTCCCTCTGAACTGTTGCCAAGAGTCCCCCCCAACCATTTTTTGAAAAGGGAGGGATTCATTACCAAACAAAAACTTTTGACAGGAAAGCACGTTCCCCAGCCTTTTTCTGCACCTTAGGATGGGTTTTTTTTTGGATAGACCGCATACTGTTTTTTTCTCTTTATTGCAATCGCCCCTCGGCTGAAAACGAACTGGCATGGCCAGCAATTGATGAAGTAAGCGGAGACAGGAAAGGCAATCTTGAACCGGGAAGGAATGAATGTTTCCAAAAAGAGGAAACCAGCTTCCCCCTTTTACTTTGCAGAGGTTGGTGGAGCCCTTGCCTGCCTGCAAAGTTATTTTGCCAAAATGCTTGGCCAACCTGGCACTGTTTTGCCCTTGCTAGCCTTTGCGCGCAGGAATGGGGGAACCCAATCAACCAAAATCTGAGCCCCACTTTTTGTTTTTCCCCTTCCTTTCTCCCAGGCCACCCGGGATGGTGGAACGCTGCCAAGTGTTGACGCATAGCCCAAGGGTGCCAAACCTTTATTTTTAGCTCCCTGGGCCCCCCCACGCCTTTCACTGTCCACCTAGCCCACTGGATTCCTACCATATAAAACCCATATTTCGCCTCCTCTGGGGGTCCCCTTAGCCAAAGAACCGCCACACCGCCGAAGTAAATCCTGATTTTAACCGCCCAATTGCTCCCGCACCCTGAAGTGAACTACTTCTGCCGCGCCCTCTGCCCATCGCTTGAAGATGTCCCCTTTGGGCCACTGCTTTCTTGGAACGAGCAAAAGCGGTTTTTCCCTACCCCCCTGGGGCCCTTGGCCACCCCGAACCATCACAAACCTACTGCGCTTACCGCCTGTCCTCCCTGACTCACCCACGAAACATTTATCCCTCCATTAGCCCCCCTGGCCTGCCCTGCGCCCTACGCCGCGAACTGACCGCCCCTCTCCACCAGACGATGATTTGGAATGCCCTTTGCCCTTCACTCACCCCGGCCTCCCAAGTGGCGGTCCGGCCTACAATCATCATCAATTTTGTGTTTTTCAGCCGTTCCCCAACTGCTGTCCACAATCACCAGTCTTTTGGTAATGCAAAGGCTTGACCCCTCACACATAAACCCTCCCATGCCATACCTTTTTTTTTTCCACATCTAATATCATTTTGGCCGCCCAACAGCCAGAAGCAGGATATTAGGCCCCCAGATTTCTTCCCCCCTCTGCAATATCGTTTGCCTGACCATGCCATTCCCTCCAAATTGGTTTTTTTTCATCTGCCCGGCTTATATAGTGGCGCCGCTTGAGCCCCAACCCACAAAGTGACTCCTGGGCCTGAGGGAACCGCCAAAAAATTGGGAACAGATGCGGGGTTTTTAGGTGACCAGTGAGGCCCCCCCTCACACCCGCCCATTCCGGGCCATGGCCATGACTAAAGGTTTTTTTGGTCCCCACTTGAACGTTTCCACCGACTCCTTTGGGCCTTTTGGGTTTTTTTGTGTTCAGTATTCAAGTCTGGGAGGAATGAGAATTGACCAATTCCCAACCAAGTTCCAAAAGCCTTTTGGGTTTTTTTGTACAGCCACAACGGCCCCTAATGACAACGGCAAATTTCTGCCTGCCTCACCGAGTTTGACCCCTGCTTTGGCGACCTTTCCCCTTTGCTGTCTAGTGCGACCCTGTGCCCTGCTCCTCAGGGAATGTTATTTTATGTTGCCCACTGCCCACTTCCAGGTGAAGAACCTGCCCCACTCCTCTGTCCCACCTGGAACAATTAACGCCGGTTTTTTCTGTTTCCTAAAATTGGTACAAACACTGGTTTTGATTAAGAAATCTGGTATATGATAAATTAACACACCCCACCCTGTTTTTTGACCCTCAAATTGAACCCCACTAACAAGCTTGGGTTTAAACACCCCCTTGATTATAAATTGCCTTCCCAAAAAAATGGCCCCATGAAAAATTTTTACATTGTATGGGGCCGTTTTTTAAAAAAAAACACGTTTTGGGAAATTTTACTGAATATAAAAGGCCACAAACATGCCCCCTTTAATTCACCTTCGGGTTGTGAATTTATCAATGCTACCAGGCCCCAAAAATTGGCTTCTTTTGGCGGTTGAAAAAAACAGAAAAAACTTTTTTTCCCCTTTTTTAAAGCAACAGCAAGAAAACCAATACTTAATTTAAACCCTGGGAATTTAAAATTGGCGCATTAAGAAAATAAAAAGACAACAAACAAAAAAATTCAACCAGCCTTATGTAGCATTTGTTTTAAAAAAGCGTGTAATTGTATTACGAACAAGAACAACCAGAAAAACTTTTTGTAATTAACCGTCGTTTTTTTATTTTTTTATGAAATTATGCACAGGCAAAAACCAATTTGCCATTCTTTTGGGCGGTGGAAAAAAAGAAACGTTCTTTTTTAGTGACCCACAACAGCAGAACAATGCCTTAAATTAACCCCTGAATGTAAATGTTGCCGCAAAGAAAAAGCCAAACCCAAACAGTTTAAGTGTTTAATTGGAATTGGTTAAAAAACGCTGTTTGTTTATTTCCCTTTAAAATGAGGAAACCACAGCAAAGGAAAACAAGGCTTTAGATAACCCCCTTGGATATTCAAACTGTGGCTAAGAAAACTGAGCAAAGGATAACAATTTAGAAAATGTATAAAGCCCACTGCATTGGAACCGCCCCGACAACTGGGACCCTTTTTCAGTTTTTGTTTTTTGTTTTGTTTTCCACAATTACCCCCACCAAAAATCAAGAAAATTTAAACAGAAAGAAAAAGAAGCAATTTCTTCTGAGACCCAAGCTGTGGACAACCCCCCCAAACATTCGCTGTATAAAAAGGAGAGTTTTTTTTTTTTTTTTTAGTAATATATAGCAATAAGCCAGCACGCGCAAAGCCAACATTTCCCTACGCAGTAAACAGATGAAGAAAGCGGTTATGAGCTTCCCCCGCGGTCGCGCCCGGGTAACACTATATTTTTTTAAGTGTGGGGGTGTTGACGTCAAACAGAATTCCCCCCGCGGGTCCCCACCCCTCCCTGTTTGGCTTGTCATCCTTCTGCAACATTGTCCCCATAAGCTAACACCCTTTCTTTCCTCGCCCAGACGTCTTTTGGCCCCATAATACCCATGTGCCCCCGCAGCCACAAATTTATATCAATTCCAAAACACACTTTCCCTTTTTACCCGCCGAAATTACCCCTAAACTTACACCTTCGTTTTCAAGAATCAAAGTAATTTTTTTTCCTGAAATTTCCTAAACGAAATTCCCCCCACTTCTTTTTATTTTATTAGAAGTCCAATTCGCCTCCCAAATTTTCTAAATCAAATTTATTTGCCCCTAGCATGTTTTTTCCGGCTGAAAACTATCGCTTTTAATGGAATTTTGGACGAACATAAACTTTCACAAAACCTCAACATCCAAGTTTACTTGGCCAAGAAAATCCCCCATTTTTTTGGATGAATGATAGATTGCCCAAATACGATCTGTTTAAAACCAACCTCTGGGGTTAATCAGAGCAGCTTCATATAACCCCAATGTAACCTCCCCCCTGGCCCCCTAAAATTTTTTTTTGAAAAAGGCGGCCCACAACATCAAGTTCCCAGTAGTTCCCATCAAAAAAACCCTTTTAAAACACCATTAACCGCTTGGCCAGACAGTTTTTTTTATTTATTTATCTGAACAAACCCCATTTTTTTTTTGTAAATGAAATCTGAATGTAAATTTTTGAGCCCCCCCCTCCTTTTGATGTGAAAATAACTTTTTTGATACCTTATTACCGTATCCCCGTGTGAATTTCCAAGAAGTTTTATTTTTTTTTTTTCCCTCGTGAACACATGGGAAATAAAAACTTTATAGTTAGAAAAAGAAATTTTTTTGTCCCATAACAAATACCTTCTTTTTTTATTTCCTATTGCAAAAAAAAATAATCAAAAAATATTAATACTTGCCATATTTTGCAAAAACTACCAAAAAATGTCCCAGCATTTGCAAGAAAAGAAATTTTTTTTTTTTTAAAATGCATTAATTTTTTTTGTTATTATGTGGGAATTAACTATCAACTATCCATTATGTTTCAGTACTGGTTGGACGATTATTTTTTAATTTTTAAAAATTGTCCCTTTTTTAAATTTATTTTTTTTACAATATTGAAAAAGAGCCTTTTATAAAAAATTTTTTATAATTTCCCATTATACTCACTATTTTTTTTTTAAAAGAAAAAATTTTTGCAACATTGATATTTTTGTTTTAGAACGCAATTCCCCCCCATTTATTTTCTAAACGTGGGCTTTTAAAAAGGCCCATGGTGTTGTTGTGATATCTAAAACCATAAAAACCCGAACTATTTCTTAGGAAACCAATAACCCTCCTTAAATTTCAAATTCGCAAAAAAAAACATTTATAGATAGTTTTTTTTTAATTTATTAAACCCTCCTTGGCTGATTTTTTTTTTACCAGAAATTGAAAGCAAAGTGGAGTGGAAAAATTTTTCAAAAATGTCCACTTCCCCTTTTTTTTATGCACATATTTTTATTACCATTTATTTTTTTTTTTTTTTTTTAAGATCCCTTTATTTTTTGCAAATTAGAAAACACAATAGATTAAAAAAGTTAGGGAAAATTGCAACTCCAAATATTGAGTCTCCCTTATTGTGCCTTGCCATTTTATTTTTTTAGACGGATTTCTTCCCAATATGTTGGCCCCCATATTGGGCTTATATTTTGAATTTTACTCCAAAACCCACAAAACCCTTCAGAAATAGGAAAAGAACCAACCCCTCTGGTTTTGGGCTCATAATCATAATGAATTTATTTTCATTAGCCGCCATTTTCCAGGGTGTTTTATGGTGTTGCCCCTAAGGTGCTAAAAAACTAATAAAACAACCCCTAAAAAAAACGACAAGCATTTTTGGGAATACTACACCCCTCAAGGAAATAAATATTCAGGGGTGGGAAAGGAATAAAATTTGACCTCACAGGTGGTTTTCAAAAATATTTTTTTTTTAGTGTTTAGGGCTGTGGGGATGATATTTTTGTTTTTTTTTTTTTTTTTTTTAATTAAATACCCCTGCCCATTTTTTAACCTGACAATGATTATTTTCGATATTTACACAAGGAATCCTGGGGGAAAAAAAAAAAGCTCGCCCATTCCCAAAAATAGAATTGCCAATTTTCTTTTCAAGTTTTTTTCGGCAATTTCCCTTCTATATGGGTTGTAAACTGCTTTTATGTTTGCACCGCAATGAAACCGGGGCATACCAAGGAAGGGCTGCGCCTTATTTTACTTTTTGGGGAACGCAGATTTTGAAATGGTTTGGGCCCCATGGTATAAGCCATTATGGAAAAACCCCACAAGTTACCCAGAACGAGGTAGGAAACCTTCCCAGAGAAAAGTCCCCTCCCCATTTTTTATGATTTTTAACACCTAATCAAGGAACTCAATATCAAGGTGCATTTTATGGCCCAATTTTTTTCTGGCCCCAAGGGGTAGTTTTCAGTGTTATTTTTTATATAAAGCCAAATTGGCCCCTTTTTTTTTTTAATTTGTTTAACAGCCCCTTGTTATCCCGCCTGGCCCCAGACTATAAACTTGAAAACCAGGACATGACTTTACTATTGGGGTTATTTTGATACAAAATTTACAACATTTAATAAATTGTTTTTAATGTAGTTTTTTATTTTTTTTTTTATATGCCCTTTGAACAACCTTGTTTTTAATTAAATAAAATTAAACGTTTTTAATAAGAATATGTTGGTTTTTTTTGTATGTCCCCATCATGTCTTCTGACATCCCCGTTAACAAATTTTTTTATTTTTTTTCCGTAAATGGAGACTTTTACTTTGTTTTTTTTTTGTTGAGTTTTAGCTTGGAATTTGTTTTTTCATGGGTAACCATTTTTTGGGGGTTATTAATGACAGGATCCGCTTTTTTTTTTTTTGAACAAAAGTTTTTTTTTTTTTGTGGAACGAAAAATGAACAAAGAATTAACAAAATTTCCCTGCTTAGTTGATTTTTTTGATTTTTTTTAACAGTGGTTTTTTATAATGTGGTATAAAATTTTGAGTTGCCAAAGCAGGGTACCCATCCACAATTAAACAGCAACACCCCCATGATTTTTTCATGGGCCTTTTTTTTACACACAATTAAAAACCACTTAACAAGTTTTTGTTAGGGGCCCTTATTTTGCAGGATGAAATTTGAACATTTTTGTTTTATTTTATTGTCTAGCGATTTATTTTTGAAGGGAAACTAAAACTTTTGTATTAGGATACCTTAAAAGTCATTATTTTTGAAGGGCCCAGGTATTAAAGGAAAAAATTATCTGCCATTCCTACTAGTGTTTTTTTTTTTTTTTTATGTTTTTTTTTTTTTAACAGACCTGTCTTAGTTTTAACTTCCGTAGGGGTCCCCCCGATTAATCGATTTTGGCACCAATTACCCAATTTATAAGAGTTTTTTTTTTTTCTGATTTTTAAGAAAACTTAATAAAAAGAGTTTTTTTTTTATTGTGTAAATCAATATTTAAAATGCATTACTAAAATCCTTTCTGATAGCCCATAACCCTAGCTTTTATTTATTTGTCATTTTTTCCATATACAGAGAGGATATTGGAAACGCTTTTTTTGGCATTTAAATAGTAGATTTATTTTTTTAGAATTGCCCTTTTTTTTTATTTCCATTATTATGTTGCCTTGAGCAAGGGGAAATTTGAAATGAAAAATCTCAAACCTTGTGTGACTGTTTTTCCCTTTTAAGTGTTTTTTTAAGTGATGTTGTTTTAAATAAGAGGGCCCAAAAAGTTTTAAAGAGGCCTTTTTAATAATCTAATTGAATCTTTTATTTTTTGGGCAGAGTTGGGCGTAAAATTTATTATTTTATTATTTTGTGTTTTTTACTTTTTTTTTGTTTTTCGTGACTTTATTACTTTTTTTAACTTTTCCCCGCAACATGGGGGACTTTAAAAAATTCAAGTGGGTATCTCATCTATATGCCCCAGCCCAAGCGACCGTTCCACAGGGCCCAACCGGATGCCTTTATGTTTAAAAAGAGCCTTTTCTGATTATTAACGGAAAGCAAAAATCATCAAATCCTGGCAATCTGCATTTGTCACAGTGGCCAAAGTCCCCCCCCCCCCCCTTTCGCCCTTCAACCGCTTGTGATTCAGTGGATTTGACCCAAGGCCCCAAAAACTTAAAGGTTTTAATCCGCTCAAGAAGAACCATGTTGATCCTCGTGTCAAATGGGCCAAAACGAGCAAAAACGAGGAAAGAACAAGCCCTGATTAATAAATAGACAGCTGGTTCTCCACATTTTCCCAATTTGTACCCTGGGTGGTTGAAAGGTGTTTTGTTCTTTGTTTCCCCCGTGCAAATGACATAACAAGGGAATACAATCCTGGGAAAACCATTGAGGTATTGGCCGGGCTTTCCAACAAGCGTGAGACCAAAATATAAATCCAGGGAATTACTTGTTATCGTCCATTATATGTAGGAACCACCTATACCCCGCCCAGGACACCAATAGGTGAAATGATTTAATGTCCCCATAAGGGAATTTTTTTTAATATAATGTTTTTCCCTGTCAAGCTAAAAAAAACATTTCCCCGTTTATGAATAAAGAACAAAGGTTTTTTTATAAAAGAAGGCGTTTATTTAATTTAAAATCCAAATTTTTTCTTTTTCTTCTGAATAACAGGAGCTTTACCAACAGCGCCAACTAGAAGCATAACAGAAGCTTTTTTAGAATTATAGTTTTTGTTTAAGTGGAGTAAAAGGGGTTTTTTTTCCCCCACGATCTTATTTTTTTTTTTCAAACATCCGGTATCCAGCTCTCAGCTCTGTGTGCTCAGAAAAGTAGAGCCGCGTGTTGTGATTTTATTTTGAAAATTGCAAAATATCAATGTGACCCAGCCAGATGAACATCACCGAAAAGCCCTTTTTCTCCCCTCTCTCTTGAAAGAAAGGTCTGTTTTTATGAGAGGACCCCCCCTTGTAAAAGTACAAGCTTAACAACTTGTAAGCTCCCAGTTGAGACATTTTTTTTTTGCTTTACAGCACAAGGGAATTCCTTGGGTTTTCAAATCCCTGCAAGGGAACTTTAACCGATGGATTTGTTTTTATTTTTTTTTCCTCCTTTTAATCAATGCACATACGTCATATGGGAGTATTCTTTTTTTTTTTTAATTTTCACTGTTTTGACTTTATTTTACGAACCTAAAGTCCAAAGGAAAGGAGTAGTAATGAACAGCACAATGGAAATTTGAACACTCAGTAAAAAACGTCCCTGAAAACAGAAGATGGTATGACCCTGAGCATGTAGCAACAGGAAAATACTGAGGAAATCTCCCGTGTCCATGTCGTTAATCAAACCGCTGGGAGATTGAACTGTAACAACAAGGGATCAACTAAAAAGATAGCTAACAGAAAAAACGAGTGGCAAATTTTTTTTTTTTTAATAACATTGAATGGTGAAAATTTGTTTTTATTAATTAATTTTTTCAAACATTACCACGTCAATTATTTACCTTCGTGGAAAAAAAACCCCCTTTAATGTAAAAAACAGTTTCTTACCCCGTGGTGGCCCTTTGTAAACATACCAGAAATTTTCATCATTTTTTGGACCCCACAAATAGGGTGGGAGTATGGTGAATTTTTTTTTAGAGCTCTTGGTTTTAAAGGGAAAACACCTGGAGTCCTGGACCGTTCAATAATAATAATTTTTTTTACAGTAAACTTACCCCCAAAATATTCAAACAATATTTTTAAACCTAAAAAAGAAAAAAAAAAAAAACCAACTTTTTGGAGGGGTGGACGGTTTACCTTTTTTAAGAAATTAAACAATTCTTAACACAATTAAAATCCACAAAATGGAATCACTGGGGTTTTTAAGACACCTGCCGCAATAAACTTTTTTCCCAGCTAATTTGCTGGAATAAAAAAATCTAAATTTTTTTTTCCCTAAAATTTAATGGTTCATCATCAGAACAATCCCCTTGTTTAGGTCCCCCCCAAATTCATATTGTCTTACGTGCCACCTAACCTAAATAAGATCCAAATATGGTTTTTCCCTTTTTAACAAAATAAAGCTGTAAAAATCCATCAAGGCTTAATAATAACCTTACTTTTACTACTAATTAAAGTAAGACAGGTAATTGACCTTAAAAAGAACTAATCAATCCAATGTTTATAATATTGTAAATCCTACTGGGAAACCTTTTAAAAGGTAATAAAATGATTAGAAATGTTATTTTCCCTATTTGCACACTGTAAAAATACAGCTTTTCAATAATAAATACATAACAGTTATTGTTTTATATGAAATTTAAAAGTGCTTAATTATTTTTTTATAATATGGCCCTATATACAGTTTCTTTTTTAACCCCACAGAAGTTGTTGACACTATTCATACAATCTTGTAGAATTTTTTGGTTGTAATCCCCCCCAGTAGAAACTCCAAGTAAATGCCCAACCATCAGACATTTTAATAACTGTTATATATGTTATTTTGATGTGTAATTCCCGTAAACCATAATTAAATTATTTTGCCACTGGCTTACACTATATATGCAGACTTCTATAAAGAAAGCTGTGGTTCTATAAACCTTTTAAAGGAAAGTTTATTTCCCTTCACCCAGCTTTGATTATTCACAGTAATCCTGCTTCCTATCCACAGACAGCTTCAAGCTTTCCAATTACCTGTTCCCCAATGGTCCCTGGGTAGTGGATTTATTTTCCTATAGATCAGTGGTACAAGAACGATTTTTTTTCTGCTCAGCTATTTTGTCTAGCGCGACCCTGTTTTAAATAAAACATGGGTGATTAAAGAGTTTGTAACTATCAGGGCAAGAAAGGATCCAGAAAAATCTAAGGGTGGTTATATTGGTTTTGTCCCATTAAAACGATAAGACCAACCCTCCTGATGCTTGCTAGGACACAAAAGAAGTGAGTAAAAAATTGTCCACAATCCATCCAGAGGGCAAGGTTTAAAGCCTGAGAACTAAGGGTGTTGCGTAAGTTTTGGGGTGGGGTTTATTTTTTCTGTTACAGAAAAATCAGCTGTTCATTTTTAGGTGGGGAGTGAAATTTGCCCGCGCCAACCCAAAACCCCTGACCTATGGAAGTGGTGTATCCCTCCATCAAAAATATCAGAAGGTCAAAAAGGGCGGAGCCAGAAGGGTGCCCCCCCCCTCAAACTGCCCGTATTTGGTTCGGGAAAAGAACACAGGGAGGGTCAGATTGAAACAAGAAAAAAAAGGACAAGACCAACAATTTTTGAAGAGTGAGATTAAGGAAGAAAAACCCGAGAAATATGAGGAAGAAAAAAAAACTGACAGGGGAAAAGTGGAGAAGATGCGAGTTTTTTTATATTCGTTTGAGCATATTCCTGTTTTCGAAAATTTTGGAACACCTATTGGCCAGAGAACCCTCCTCGATGGGTGTATAGTGTATAATGCTGTGATCCATTCACTTTGTTTATTTTACATGTTGCTGCGTTTATTTTTTCCACTAAGAAGAAAGGCCCCAAGTTGAGCTGCTATAAAAGAAATAAAAGAAAAATTTGAAATAAATTAATTCTTTTGTTTTTTTTTGTACAAACCTTATCCATATAATATTTTTTTTTTTTTTTTAGATTACAAGTAACCTAAGGGGAGCTTTAATAAACAAGCAAGAGATAAGAATTTTTTTCCCCTGTTCTAACTCTGAAAAAGAAGCAAAATCAAAACAGCCAATGGGATGTTTTTTTTTATTTTTGTTTAAAATCCTGGAAAATTTTTATCTTTTGCCTACAAACTTTAAACCTCTTTCCCGCAATTTTTTTGGAAACATTTTCCCTGTTAAAAAACGTTGCTCCAAAAACACAATTGGCCCTAAAATGGGCATTTTGGATGTTCAAGGAATTGTCCCAAGGACATTCTGGAAGAAAACCAACAAGCCCCCGAGCCCAAACACAATAATCCAATCCCCGCACCCCAGTTCCCCGCTGTAAAATTATTATAGCCCCAAAGTTAACCCCGGCCCGCAGGCCCGATTTTTTTAAATCCCTTAGTGCTTGCCGCCAATCACTTTGCCGATCCTTGCGACAAGTATTTTTATGGAAATGGGGCCCCCCCTCAGTCAATAACCAAAGGATCCCGCCCGTCTGCTGACCTAGACAATTTTATCAATTGTGGATTGAACAGTTAACAAATGCCTAAACATACCATATCATAAAACGGTAAAAAAACGCCAACACCCCCCTGTTTACCTATTAACAATAACGGCAAAAAATCGCCCCCCCCCCCAAAAAACACAAAATAAAATTAATGTGATTTTAAACATAATTTGGTTATCGTCACAACCTACCGAACCCCCTAAACGCCCTAATAAAGCTATCATGTTGTTAATTTTAAATCCGCCCCATGAAACGGCCCATTGAACAAAAACAAACAACCAAAATACAAAATTTGTAAAGAAATAGCGATTTTGGTTCATCCCCCCCCTGCAAACATAAAAAGTTAATAAAAAGCGTTACAAAACACCCCATAATGGTAAACATTCCACACGCCAAAAAAAACCCCCTTTTTACACAGCTTGCTGTATAACAAACAAAAGAAAATAAGATAGCGATGCACAAAAATTATAGATTTTAGTACAATAAAAAAAAACATTTTTATTTTTTAAGTTGCCTTTTGCAACAAAATAAAAAAAAATTATAAAAACTAAGGTTTAAAATTCTCCTTTGGTATTTTACATATCAAAACCTAAACAGCTAGTTAAAAAACTTAATAATGTCCCCAGAATTACTTGTTCGTTTGGAGTTGGGGGGATGTAAAAAAAAAAAATAAAAACTAAAAAAACTCTGAAACAAAAATAAAACAGAATGATTTCCTTCATCCCGAACTCACAAAAAAAAAAAAACATTAAAAAAGGCCCGATTCAAACATTACCTACAGCAAGAAATCCAATACACAAAAAAAAAATAAAAAAGTTATACAATGGGGGAATAAAGAAAAACCTTTTTTACCTTTTTTTTGAATAAAAAAGTCCCCTTTCTGTTTTGTTGGTTAAAAAGGCAACATATCCATAAAAAATAATAAAACCATAAAAAAAATAATATAAGAAATAATAACATATCAACCTACAAATGAAATAAACATGAAATACTTGTTCGATTGATACCTGACCAAATTGGGAGTGCGGGTAAAAAAAATAACACGTAAGAAACCCTTACCCTAGAATTTATTTCCTTTTGGTATTTTATGTTGTTTTAAATTCTCCTCCTAAAAAACCTTTTTGAATAAAACCCGATCAAAGCACATAAATGCCCACTCCATTATAGTGCCAATGCAAAAAAACATCTACTCCCCCAATTCACCCCTATGCCCCGCAAAAATTCAAAGCCCTACACTACTTATTTGGGTTTTTTTTACAAAAAAAATAAAAAAAAAGATAGGGTTTTAAAAAGAATAAGACGAAATTTTTTTTAAAAAAACACTTTTTTTTTATGTGTACATTAAAAACCCAAAAAAAAAATTTATTTTAAAAAAATTTGTTATTTTTTTTTTTAATTTGGGTAGTGACCCACTTTAAATTTAAATTTTTATCCTTTTCCCTTTAAAATAGTAAACCTTTAAAAACATTTTAAAAAATAAAAACCCCCCAACCAAAAAAAAAGGGGTTTTCTGAAAATAAATTAAAAAAATTTTAAAAAAAAATAAAATTTTTTAAAAATTTTTTAAAAAAAAAGTCCCATAAAAAACAATTTAAAACCCCAAAAAAATATAAAAACCCCCCAAATTTATTTTTAAAAAAATAATCCCCCCCTAAAAAATTTTGGGGAAAATTTTTAAAAAAAAACAAAATAGAATCAAAAAAGCAAAATTTTTTTACTTTAAAAAAAACCCCCCCAAAATTTTTTTTTTTTCAATTTTTAAAAAAAATTGTTTTTTTAATTTTTCCTACATAAAATTTTGGGGAAAAATTTAAAATTTTTGTTTGCCCCTTTCCCCATTTTTTTCTACTTACAGAAAAGGCCAGCACACAAAAGGCCCTTTGGGGGGACCCCTTTTGGGCCCCCCAAAAGAAAGTTTCCAAATGTTCCCTATTTTACTGACAAGGGCTTTTTTTCTAAAGATTTTTTTTCCCTTTTTTAAATTTTTTTCCCCAGTCTTTTCCTAAAGGGGTAAAAACCCCTTTTTTTTTTGGCGAAATTAAATTTAAAGGGGTTTTTCCCATAAGGGGGGGACAAACCAAACGGGGCGGGGGCAAAAAAAAAATTTTTTAGACAAAAATAAAAATTGAGTGCAAAAAAAAAACCATTTTCCCCAATTTTTTTAGGGGGGAAATTTAAACCACAAAAAAAAATTAGAGGGTTAAAAAAATTTCCCATTTTTAAAAATCCCCCCTGTTTAAACCCCTTTGGCCCTTCCCAAAATTTTTTTTTCCCTGAAATGCCCCCAATTCAAAAAATTAAACTTTTCACCCTTCCCCCCAGCCCCAAAAAAAAAGGCTAAATAGAAAATCCCCAAAAACCCAAACGGGAAAATTTACTGGGTTTTTTAGAATAAAAACCCAACTAGGGTTTTTTTAAATTTTTTGGGTGGGGTTTAAAAATTTTTTTAAAAAAAATTTTTGCCACGGCCCAACCCCCTTTAAAGGCCCCTTTTCCCCTTTCCAAAAGGGGTTTTTTCAACCAAAATTTTGGGGGGGGGGAAAAAAAATAAACTTAAAGAAATTTTTTAAAAACCTTCCAAATTGGCCCCCATTTTTGGTTTCTACAAAAAAAAAACAATTACTACAAAAAGGGGTTTTTTTCTCCCCCACAATGATTAGCTTTTTAAAATTTTGGAAAAGGTAATTTTACTTTTTGCAAAAAAAATCTTTGCATTTTGCTTTGGCAGGAGATAAAGAAAGTTTTTAACCCCCTTTTAAAACCACAATTTCTCTGGTTAGCGACCATTTATCCCCACCTCTCCATGTTTTCTCTTATCTCTTATTGGTCCAAGCTGCCTTTAGTCAGTCAGTATGCCCATGTTGAGTAACTCCCTGCTAAGTCTTATTTCTAGCACAGAAGCTTCGTTTACTTAAGGTAATGATGGTTTAACATAAGCTTTTTTTTGCCTTTGGGGGAATTAGTCAAACGGAGGAGTCCTTCAAAGTGCAATCTGCAGGATTTTATGGCAACGTTATTAAACGAGGAAAAAAAAAACACAGGCTTGTTTTTAGCCAAAACAAAAAAAATACAGTCCCCTTTTTTTTTTAGTCACAAAAACTATGCCCCGGGTTCTGTAGTACTTCCCACGGTTTTTCAAGGCCCCCCTCTGGCTCGCTCATACTGCTCAAATCCATGACAGTTTTACGGAAAAGGGAACCACACCCCTTTCTCCTGACCCCGCTGGCTTATATAGGGCTGGAAGCCCAGAAAAGGATAGGGAGAGCCCCATCCCACCCCCAAATCTACAGACTGCCCCAAAAAAGCCCCGTTCAAAGGCATTACTGCCTTTCTACAACTAAAAAACTGTGTCGTGGCCTTTTGGCCGCTGACACCAAAAAAAAAAAGTGCTTTATTTCCCCAACTTGGCAGATCGGGGGCACATAACGTCCGTCAATAACCCACCCCTTTTGCCTTCCTACATACCCCCCCTCCCAATGCCTGGGGGTGGGGACCTTCAACCATCAAAACTATGTACCTTAAAAAGGATCTGTTTTTCCCCTGCAGCTTGCCCCGGCTGTGTCTATGAAAAAATTT